>JAKCPI010003468.1:0-32986 GCA_023213315.1 Euborellia annulipes
ACATGAATTCAATATTTTCTCTCTATATATATTAACCTATATATAGAGGTAAGAGAAAGTAAAAAAATTTAACAATTTTCAAAAAAATGAATAAACAAGACCTGTATTCCTAATTTCACCTTTTAGTTAAGCCTTATACCGAACTTTAAGACCTAACTAGTTAACTACAACCTAGACTCTTATTTAATCATATGATTAGCTTACAGTAACAAGATGAGAAAAGACTCGAATATCATAGTCAACTCGTAGAGCTAGTTAAAATTGTTTTATAATTTGTATTTTTGTTTGATTGGACCTGACCACTGAGGATTGGCGGTTTTAAGAGTAAATAAATTAGTTTATTTAATTATTAGCTATTTACTGGAGAATTAGAGAATTCAGAGTTTTTTTGCTTTTATTTTACTTTTTCTCTTACAAGCCAGATCGGCTTAAAATCGATCTCATTCACATGAAGCTGTGGGTCATCAAAAGCTCACATTAAATCTTTATATTAAATTTTTTTATTATTACATAGCTAATCACATTTAAGCAGCGCCATTTCTCAAATCAATTTAGTTGTAATTTACTCTTTTGTTTGGTATTCATTTCCTCTATTAAGAAGCCTATTCTTTTTTAAGTTTTGAGTGAACATATAGCTTACACGGGATCCAGAATAAAATAATTTAGAAGTTGTATTACGGGCAGAGTTGGGTTTTATACACAATTTTGCAGTTTTATACAAAAATTGCGGATAAAACTTGTATAAAACGTATAAAATGTATTAAACGTATAAAATGTATAAAACTTGGATGCGCATGCGCAAACCCGACGAGAAAGGAAGTCCAAATAAAATTTAATTTTTCAATTATTAACATTTTGATTATATTATTCACTAAATAAAAAGCAAACAACATCGTCAATGCTTTAGAACATTATAAAATATGAAAAGCTTTTAAGCTGTTTTTTCAGGGGGAGGGGGTTGGTTTTTTACAGTTTTATACCTTTTATACATCGGCCTAGTTTTATCCGCAATAGTTTTATACATGTATAAAACCGTGTATTATACTCGGCGGGATAAAACTTGCCAACTCTGATTACGGGTAAGAAATCGAAGTAGCTCGGGCCATTGCCTAATACTAAGGGGGAATGCTTAGAGACCGCACACAGAACTAGGATCGCATTTCTTTGAAACATATAATATAAAATTTTCTCTCTTTTAATTTTTTCAATATTTAATAATTTCCCGGTTTCTCCATGACTTAGTCATAACTTCAACAATTAATAACTTAGACTGTAGGAAAAACGAAACGAAAATAATTTTTTTGTATCTTTTAGATGATCGTCTTTGAACATGTAAAATTTCGTTTCATCCGAGGCGATTTAGGGTAGGTTACTTCAGTTCTAATTTACTAGTTATCAATCGAATAAGCTAGTTAACTATGACTTTCGAGTCTTTTCAGTTAAGCTAAACATATGATTAAATAAGAGCCCAAATCGTAGTTAGTTAGCTAAGACCAAAAGGGGTGAAATTAGAAACACAAGCCTGTTTTATTTTTTTATAAAGAAATTTTTAAATTGAAAAATTGATTAGCTTTAATTAATTATATATTTATTTTAATTAATTTTTATAATTTTTATAAATGATGCCTTTATTAAGTTGGTAAAAAAACTTTCCTTGTACCTCAGATATACCTAATTATTTGTTAAGCAACTCTTTTTTTTTAACTCGAAGTTTAAGCGTATTCTTGTTTACTATTTCATTGATTTGCTATATGTGATAAGTTTGGTAGTTGACTACAAGTGAAGCAACCGGCCCTTAGAATAGAATTCTCTATTACTTGGTAACAAAGGAAAATATTTTATAGAAGGCGATATTCAGTAACTCCCTTCCTTGGATACTGAGGTAAACTTTGATATGGCACCTCCCCTCCCCCACCCGTCTCCTGTAACAGATCTAATTTCCGAAAGAGATATCTGTCCCTAAATTTAAATCTATTTAATAAATTTTATTGCTCAGCTAGATGTTCAGTCTGTTTAGTGAAATTGCACAGTGTCGAAAATAAATAGATAGTTTTAAATCACTACATTTAAGAATAAATTTAACGATTTTTACTTTCTCTTACCTATATCTACAGTATATGTTAATATACATATATATAGAGAGAAAGTATTGGTTTAATGTAAAAAACTCGATGTCGAGATTTTGATGGATCTTCACGTTTTGAGGTCCCCTGAATCCAAAAAAAGTGGTTTTCGCGACATGGTCTGTCTGTGTTCATTTTAATCATGAAGGAATTGAGCTATGAGGCTGAAATTTTATATATAAGTTTAAGTGTTTTATAAATTTTATATATAAGTGTAAGTGTTTAACTCCCCGGGAGCGTGAAAATATGCTTTTAATCAAAATCGGCCAAAGAGTACTAGTACTTTACTGATGTACTTTTTCACTTTTTTTCGATTTTCTCAAAATTTACTCCAACGATTTTGATTAAAATTCATAAATCAATTATTTTTTAGATGCTCTTTAAAATCTATATTCTCATTTTGCCCTTGGAATCTTTTGAAGCAAACTTTACTCTTTTACTTCATAGGAATGATAAGAGAAATGGTTGGTATGGTTACATCTGAACTCAAATGTTCCGTACTGTCGGGAACTAAATATATGTCGACACAAAAAATCTGGTGTGACAGAACACAACTTTCGATTTCCGAAGGTAAGAGAAAGTTGTGTGCTGTGCGACATTCACACCAGATTTTTTTCTTTCAATCTTATTGAATTAAGAGAATTTGCATTCAAGCATCAAGTATAGCAACAGGTGACCAGAAGAGAGCGTGGAGGGGGTGAGAGACTCTTGCCTCCACTCAAGCAAGCTCTGATCATATCTAAAGATACATATATTCTTCCAACACTTGTTCAGCCTTCAATTTAATTTTTTTTTTTTTTATTTTCTCAAAAATTTGACTACCTTTATTAAGCATTTAGAAAAGTCATTTAATGATTATTCTTAATAAATGAAAAATATTTTGATATTTATTTAATCTTCTATATTAAATTTTTATATTTACTCTCCAACTTAAGAGATAAGTTCAATTTTAGCAAGTAAGAAATTATTTAACTTTCAAAAAAAAATGTAAAGGAAGGATGAATATATTAAAAAAAGAATTCTTAACGCCTAAAGCCTTTTGAGATTTATTTATAACGAAGGATAATGATGATAGTAGCTACTATCTTCTTCACTTCAAAGAAATTAATTAAAATTATTTTATATATTAAATTTTATATAAAGACATAAAACCTCCGTTGATGAAAAGTTTTATGAATTATTTAAACCCTCCTCGTTTATTTTTCCATGTCTGATATGAGCCAGATATCGACATCTCGTAAAATTCATTATCTCTAAATTGGAATTTATAGCTTTCTAATTAAAAAAGACGGGATAAATTTTTCAATGATGCGGAAAGAGACAAGAATGAAAATGATTTTGCTAGAATAAGCAAATATCTCATAGCTTAAGGGCACTTGCTCTCCCAAAGCTTTAGAGTTGTTTTTTCTCTAACAAGGTCGATTGATAGTACGGATTGGGGATTATTCTGTGAAGTGTTAACATAAAATTCTTTCGAAAGATTCAGATTTGTTCGTAGTCCGAAAAGTTCGATAACCGAGTATTCTGCATTAGAAAAGAGAAAAAAAGAACAGAGATAAGAAACAAGTCGACTAGTTGCACGACCTGACGTTTGTTTGAGGAGGGGATGGGGGGATGGCATAAGGGGCCATTCATTAATTACGTAAGGGTCTTGAGGGGGAGGGGGGGTTAAGAAAATTTTTACATGTCCTTATGTAGGGGGGAGGGTCGTAAAACTTATTCTTACGTAATACTTTTTGAATCTAAATTCAATACAAAGAATCTAATTTCATTTTGGATTCCCAATAGTTTCCTTTATTTTATAGTGAACAATGTAATTTAAATTCTATTTTAATAATTATTATTGCTTATTGTTTTAGTGGAACTGATCCTTTTCTAACATTTTATTATTTAGAAGAACGAGATAAAGTCTTACGTAAGAAAAGGGAGGGGTCAAAAATGACTAAAATTGTCCTTACGTAATTAATGAATGGCCCCTAACAAGAGATTAACCAGAAGAAATGTTAACATTAGCTCGGATAAAGAAGTGTGAGTTCTTTCATCCACTGTATAGAAATTGGAAATGGTCAACTGTTTCCAAAAATAAGAAATTGGGTGTATCACGAAAAATATTTATATGTTTTTTTTTTGAAAACAAAAACGAGCTTAGAGTCCTCTCTAATCTTGTAATGTAAAATATTATATCTATATATATAAAAATGAAATGGGAAAATCTATGTATGTAGGTATATGCTTTATAGAAATCCACAATTTTCAATGAATCTATTTGAAATTAAGTACAGATATAGTACATAGACAAGGGAGTAACGTAGTAATAATTTGAATTACTTAAATATTTTGGAAAATTAATTATAATCAAATTTCTTCAATATGAGAACACAAAAACTACAAGTTGGCTTGGAATTCAGAGAGTGTCATTTGTACTCTGTGACCAGCTTTCTGGTTGTACGACTGAGAGAAGAGCTACGCAGCAGTTGAAAAAAGAAGAGACCACGCATAGGACTGACCCTTTAAACAGTCATAATTAGACTATTTTGTGCTGTTCCCAGTCGGTAGCCTCACTTGAACTAAGATCCTTCCTTAACATCTTAACACTTGCATTGCAACAAGAAATATCCCCAATTGGCAATAAACTTGCCCGCCGGAGGCGAGCAAGGGGGTTCAGGGAACGCAGTCCCCTGACTAGGCAGGCTTTGCGACTAGTAAAATATAACAATCTATCCTATCTATCAACGTCCTAATTCAGAATGGAAATTGAATGCGGGTAAATAACAAAAAGTTATCCTTTTCCGATTAATACAATTAATATCAATAGCAATGTTAGGCGTATAGACAATGAGTTACTTTTACAGCTAGATTTTTTTGTTAATAAAATAGAGCATTATTTAAATCCAATAAAGCATCATCCGAAGTGCTTTAGAGAGTAACTTTTCTCATTTGATAAGATATTAGCATATCGAACTTTAGATTGTTGATTGTCAAAAGGCGGGGAGATGAGACGCCTAAATGTGTCATTGGGGCTTAATCGACGAAGGGTATTAGCAAAATGAGTCTTAACAGCCCCCAAGGCGAGGAAAGAAGAAAATGACAGACGGTTAATCGATGCAAGTTCAAGAATACCAAATAGGCGTGGAACATTTTGATTTTCAGGTTGAGAGCTGATGATAAATGAACGAGTAAATTAATGAAAAAAATGATGAGAAATTCATGTAGCTATGAAAACTCACCAAAAAACTAGTTTATTTATTTTTTAATTTAAAAACTAGTTTATATGTACACTGTAAAAAAAAATTTTAATTTTAGTATGTTTTAGTATAGTAAATTTATAAATTTTCCTTGTAAATGATAACTACCATACATTTGTATACTAAATTTACAAATCTATGCATTCAAAAAATTTTTACAACCAAAAAACATTTTAAAATTACAATTCTCTTGGAAAATTAGAGTAAATATTGTAATTTTACCATATGATTTATAATTTTACAATACAACGGCATTGTAATTTTAGAACACGGTTTGTAATTTTAGAAAAGGGTTTGTAATTTTACAAAAAGGTTCTGTACTTTTACAATACAAGGGTATAGTAATTTTCCTTTTAAGGCTGTCTGAGACGGCCAACATGGCCGACTTTGTTTCGACTGCTTTTTAGCTTTCTTAATAAAGACATTTTTGGCACTATAAGGATTTATTTAAGTTATAATAATACAAAAAATAATAATATTAAGATAACTTTAAGTTTATTTTTTATTTTAATATTTAGCAAAAATAGTTTACAGTGAGGTCATACTTGAATGCCAAATAGCAGAGATAGATCATTAGTTAACAGGTGACTCGATGGTCAAATGGACTAGGCAGCAAGGCTTCTACAAAAAGTTCAGTGTTCAAATCCTGGAGGAATTTTTCATTAAATAAAAATATTTATTTCACTCCATTCAGGTAGAGACGTCCCCTAAAGGTCAATAACCTATGATGGGTCCAGTCGTAAATTTTTTTTTCTTTTTTCTAAATATTAGTAAAATTACAAACATTTGGATTGTAAAATTGCTAAATATTTGTAAAATTACCAGACATTTGGATTGTAAAATTGCTAAATATTAGTAAAATTACCAAATTTGGACTCGAAAATTGCTAAATATTGGTAAAATTACCAGACATTTGGACTCGAAAATTGCTAAATATTAGTAAAATTACCACACATTTGTAAACGATTTTTGCAAAGAGTTTTGTAAAAATATAATTCAACTGTATAGTAAATTTAGTATCTATTGGTCTTGGAAATTTGCTTACAACAAAAAAATTGTAAAATCATCGAAATTTTTTTTACAGTGTAACCATGCGAAAGAAACTAACCCTTTTTTGTATTTTGATCAAAATTTTCCTACTAAAAAAAGTGATTTGTTAATTGAACAAAATCGGCCATTATCACCCATCAGCAGGGCCGTCGAGAGTCTTTCTGGGCCCCGAGGCTGTTTACTAATACGGGTCTTTCTCTATACCATACATTATTATTATTAGGCCTCTATCTTTTTCAAATATGAATTCTAATATTTTTCAATAGGCCTATTAAAAGCTTTAAACTCATTAATTAGAGATTTAAAGTTGTTCGTTAAGGGCGCCTTATTACCTAAATAAATTAAAAAGATTCAATTATGATCTCTTGTTCTTTGCAAGAAAATGTATAATTCTGTTCGAGTAATATTTTTTGATTAGTGAACAATAACTGGGAAGAGGGTGAGGGAAAGAAGCCTTCCTGGGATTGTCAGGTTGACTGAGGGAGGCAAGAGAAAATGAAATAATTTATTTAATAAGACTTAGGAATTTTACGACAGTAAGCTAACTACTTATTTCATGAAGTTTACACTCAAAGGAACAGAGGCAAAACTTTGATATAAAAGTATCAAGTTAATTAGAATTAATTTAAAGTAAATCTCTATCAGGAGATAATCTTTAAATGGTAATGTCTTATATTAATTTATTTATCTATTTAAATGCAATAGAAAGTGATATAATATCCAGTTTAAGTCTTTTCGGTATCTTAGGGTGTGAGATATTGACTTAGATAAAGGGGCCCTTCACAAAGTTTAAAAAGAACTGTCTTAGACCATAAAACAATACAAATTATTCAGTCACATTTATTTACACCATTTGGTATCCAAATATTCATCGGACTTCCTGGGGTCCAAATCCACATCCCTTGGCTTTTAGGTTATCAATATTCCTCAGAAGGGAAAACAATTAAACCTTAATCGCTTTTGTGTAATTATGACTAAGAATTGAATTATTTATCAAAAAATAAATCTATTAACTATCAATTCTTTGATCAATGTTTGCATAATAGCCTACTAAATTATGTATCTATTGTGTCAGCGGCTAGAAATTCACATGTAATTTCAGGGATTATTATCGAGTATTAAATATCAAAAGCTGGTAATTATTAGGTATATAACATTGAACAACGTATTAGCCATATTACTCCTTTGTAACTATCACTAATTACTAAATTAATAAGTTTGTTAAACACAATTGGATCTAAACAGAAGAAAAAATATTTTTAAATGAATTGTGATTAAATAATATTTTGAACGATATATGACTGGCACTAAAGGGCGTTGTTTGAAAACACCCAACTATTTCAAACAAAACTCTATAAACAGATAAACTGGTCTATTCTCTAAGCAAAAACGTTAGCCTTGTTACAAAGGCGGATACAAGGAGGGGGGGGGAAAGGAAGTAATTACCCCCCTGAGATTATATTTATATTCTGGCAAACAAGTACAGAATGCGCCTTTAAATTACCGAAATTAAGAAAAAATGTGTGCTGTGCGACCAGTCACTCCAGATTACCCCCCCGCCCCGAGAAACACCCCTGGATCCGCCACTGCCTTGTTAAAATAGAACATCTTCTATTTTAACAAGATTACCTCAACGGTCAGCATCGTCAAATATTCAAAAACGTTTACTTTTAACATCTGTAAACAGCCTTAATTCATTTTAACACTTCCTTGCCTCAAATTGCTATTCTGTAAGCAAAAACTTAAAAACAAAAGCGTTAACATTTAGTCAATATTATTAAAAAATCTGGTGTGACTGGCGCACAGCACACAACTTTCTCTTACCTTCGGTAATCGAAAGTTGTGTACTGTGCTTGTCACACCAGATTTTTCGTGTCGACACGCATTTAGTTCCCGGCAGTAGGGAATATTTGAATTCAGATGTAAAATTTATAAGTATGGGAAAATATTTATATTTTGTTACCATGGCAACCATTTCTCCTATCTTTCCTATGAAGCACAAGAGTAAAGTGTGCTTCAAACAATTTTGAGGGCAAAACGAGAATATACATTTGAAAGAGCATCTAAAAATTAATTGATTTTTGAATTTTAATCAAAATCGTTAGAGCGAATTTTGAGAAAATCGAAAAAAACTGAAAAAGTACATCAGTAAAGTACTAGTACTCTTTGGCCGATTTTGATTAAAAGCCTATTTTTCCGGTCCCGGGGGGTGTTTAACTTAAAGATAAAATTTCAACCTCGTAGCTCAATTCCTTCATGCTTAAAATTGAACACACACACACACACACAGACACACAGACAGACAGACCATGTCGCGAAAACCACTTTTTACTTTCTCTTACCTATGTATATATGTAATATATATATATGGAGAGAAAGTATTGGATTCATGTCAAAAATTCGATGTCGAGATTTTGATGGATCTTCACGTTTTGAGGTCCCCTGAATCCAAAAAACTGGTTTTCGCGACATGGTCTGTCTGTGTGTGTGTGTGGGTGGGTGGGTGTGTGTGTGGGTGTGTGTGTGTGTGTGTGTGTGTGTGTGGGTGTGTGTGTGTGTGGGTGGGTGTGTGTGTGTGTGTTCAATTTTAAGCATGAAGGAATTGAGCTAGGAGATTGAAATTTTATATTTAAGTTAAATACCTCCCGGGACCGGAAAAATAAGCTTTTAATCAAAATCGGCCAAAGAGTACTAGTACTTTACTGATGTACTTTTTCAGTTTTTTTCGATTTTCTCAAAATTCGCTCTAACGATTTTGATTAAAATTCAAAAATCAATTATTTTTTAGATGCTCTTTCAAATGTATATTCTCGTTTTGCCCTCAAAATTGTTTGAAGCACACTTTACTCTTGTGCTTCATAGGAAAGATAGGAGAAATGGTTGCCATGGTAACAAAATATAAATATTTTCCCATATTTTACATCTGAATTCAAATATTCCCTACTGCCGGGAACTAAATACATGTCGACACAAAAAATCTGGTGTGACAAGCACAGTACACAACTTTCGATTACCGAAGGTAAGAGAAAGTTGTGTGCTGTGCGCCAGTCATACCAGATTTTTTGGATTCAGAGGACCTCAAAACGTGAAGATCCATCAAAATCTCGACATCGAATTTTTGACATGAATCCAATACTTTCTCTCTATATATATATTACATATATACATATGTAAGAGAAAGTAAAAATGGCATCTTTTACCTAAAAAGTAAGGTTATTATTTTGACAGCTTTGAAATAAAAGCAACATGTTAACGTCGCTGTTAAAACTTGATTTAGAGAATAGCATTTTTTAACGCTGATGTTATTACTTTACTATTTAACACCCATTTGTTGAATTTTAACGTCTATTTTTAGAGAATAGAGCTGATAAGGAGGTAGGGACAGTGGCGTAACCAGGGGGGCGAGGGGGGCGCGAGCCCCCCGCCCCAGACGCATCGAGCCCTTGGCGCCCCCCGAAACCGGCATAGGCGCCCTACGGCCTCTAAGATATAGCCCAGCGTATGTGATTTTATCATATTCTTTTCATCGATTGTCTTAAAAAATTGATTGTTTTCTTTTAAAATTATATTACAACTTGAATTCTACTATTTTAAATGAATTTAATTCCAAAAAAAATAATAAATAACGTATATTGAGGCTTTATAATTAAAATTTTTTTTATTTTGCAATATATAAGCCTTAATTTGATGTTTTATGGCTGTGGAGATTTACTCAGGATTCGTATAAGCCTTAATATTTAATTTTTTAAAATTCAAAATTTTTTTAAGCATGAAGGAATTGAGCTATTAGACTGAAATGTTATATTTAAGTTAAACACCCCCCGGGAGAGTGAAAATAAGCTTTTAATCAAAATCGGCCAAAAAGTACTAGTATTTTACTGATGTAGTTTTTCAGTTTTTTTCGATTTTCTCAAAATGAAAGGGCTTTTTCCATTCTTCAGGCCCGCCCGGAATTTTTTCAAACCCGTCCATTCCCGCCCGAGATTTAGTGAATGAATGCACGAATGTCTAGCAATTTTTAAATAAAACCCGTTTATTTAGACTTGCTACCCGCCCGTACCTGCCCGTAATTTTTTCATGGCCTCCAAAGCCCGCCCGGCCCGGTCCGCGGGCCAACCTGTACCCGTGCAGGGCTCTAATCGGGGGTTCGGATCCCAGGCAGTCCGATGATTTTATTTAAGCCATTTGGATACCAAATTTCAAAGTCAAAGTCTTATATGGCCTAAGTTGCCGAAAAGACTGTGTGCAGTGTGTGTGAGTGTGAGTGTGAATGGGAAAAAGTGTGTGTTAAAAAAAAATGGCTAATGACTTCCCCGAGACTTTCTCGTATGTTCTTTTGGAATTACGTCTGGGTGTGTGTGTGAACACGATTGCTTAAAAACCAAAGCAGCTAGATAGATGAAATTTGGTATATGCTCCTTACACTAATATTGATGATTTCTATCAACTTTTGGAGTAAATACGTCACTTGGAAGTAGTACTTTACCTAAAAAGTTTTTTCAGAAATTTCGAAATTTTCAATTTCTTTGTTATATTATGATAAAATACTCAATTGTAAAAAGTTTTTATTCTTTGATATTTTTCCGAAAACTGAATAGTTTTTGAAATAATCATAGAAGAAAACGACATTTTTCGTAAAAGCACAGAAAAATCAAAACAAAATCATACAGATATTAAAAAACATGTAAACATAAACAAATTCGCTGAGGAAATTACAGGATGCAAGAAATTTGCCCGCCGAAGGCGGCAATTTGCTCGCCTTCGGCGAGCAAGGGGGTCCAGGGTGCGGAGCCCCCTGGAAAATCGGCGCCCTAGTTCAGCTTCGCCCCCCCGCCCTCAAAGGCTGGTTACGCCGCTGGGTAGGGACACGAAAAAAATAACGAACGATACTTAACCTTCGGCTTTGGACATGACTACTCAGCTTAAGAATAAAATTTGAGTAGGGTATTGAGAGTTCTTTCCTTATTGAATTATTTAATTCAATCCACATTTTTTGATATTTTAGTTGAAATTCATTCAAATGATTGTGAAAATGACGTAAATTCTAGCTAAAAGGGAATCACCTCCTTTTAATGTCAATTTTAAGAAAAGCAATAAAACAGGCATTTAAAAGCAATAAAATCTCTTTCAGAGAAATTTAGGTAAATGTTTTGATATTTTAACTGGAATCGATCTTCTTGAAATTTAAGATTTTTTCACAATAAATGAAATTAATTTCAAGTGAAATATCAAAAAATGTGGGTTGATGGGAATTACTCAAAAACGAAAAGACTCTCTATAGTCAAATTTTATACTTAAGCCAAGTACCTATGTCGCAAGTATTTCAAGAAAATTTCAATCACATCGACCAAAGTGTACTAGTACTTTACTGATGTATTTTTTTTCAGTTTGTTTCGATTTCTCAAAATAAGCTCTAATGGTTTTGATTAAAATTCAAAAATCAATTATTTTTGAGATGCTCTTTAAAAAGTATATCAGTAAAACTTTACGTGAAAATAGTTTAAGTACACTTTACGCTGCGAATTCATCCAGGGAGGTTTAATCCTTCAGGAAGCCCTGGCGCTCGTTACTCTAAGGAAAGGGGCATATATCGCACTGATCTGTTTGCACTTTGTTCGAGATTAGGAGCATAAGTTGACGAAAAGACCAAATAAAGGAAGGAAAAATACTCAAACTTTAAAAAATACTCGATACCCACTGGTATCGATACTTTTCTTCCTATACTTTCCTATCGATACGATACCAAGAACAAGTATCGATACTTGATTTTCAATAACACATCCCTAGCCGGAGGTTGCCAGGGGGGTATACCACCTAATAACTAACAGCCTAAAACACATGAGCGGGCAACTTGGCTATATATTTTTTCTTTTCTCTTTTAAATGTTCTTCATATCTTTTAGGTCAATTAGTTTATGAGATATTAAAATTTTAAATTAGTAATTACGATAATGTAACTAACATAATAATAATAATAAATTTAAAAGAACTGTCTTTTAACAAATTAATTTGATTTTTTCGAGAAATGGAGAAATGAAAACCAACTTCATTCTTCCATTTCTTCGCGTCCCCCATATTTTGAAAATATGACTTAATTAATGCTAAGTATCGTTAAATATTATTTCCTAGACCAATTTATGATATGTATATGAATTATTGGATAGTTAAAAATCTTTAATTAAAGTTAGTTTCGTAATTTTTTATTTCTAATTAAAATAAAGAGATCATTAAAAAAATAATATAGTTTTTGTTTCAATTGAACTCAGGGTGGAGGGGGATGAGGGAAAATGGAACAAAAAATATAGATTAAGGGATGAAGCAATATGCGAAAATACTGATTAAAACATGAAAAATTCTGTTAAAAAAAAAGGGAGATAATATTTGACTGTGTTGAAATTTGTTATTTTCATCAAAGGGTTTGTTTAAAAAGAGAATAACAATTAGATATTATTAAAGTTTAATTGAATACTAGTACTTTACTGATGTACTCTTTTAGTTTTTTTTTTCGATTTTATAAAAATTCGCTCTTTGATTAAAATTCATAAATCAATTATTTTTACTTTCTCTTACCTATGTATATATTTAATATATATATAGAGAGAAAGTATTGGATTCATGTCAAAAATTCGATGTCGAGATTTTGATGGATCTTCACGTTTTGAGGTCCCCTGAATCCAAAAAAAGTGGTTTTCGCGACATGGTCTGTCTGTGTGTGTGTGTGTTCAATTTTAAGCATGAAGGAATTGAGCTATGAGGCTGAAATTTTATATTTAAAGTTAAACACCCCCCGGGACCGAAAAAATAAGCTTTTAATCAAAATCGGCCAAAGAGTACTAGTACTTTACTGATGCACTTTTTCAGTTTTTTTCGATTTTCTCAAAATTTGCTCCAACGATTTTTTTTTTAATTCAAAAATCAATTATTTCTCAGATGCTCTTTAAAAATGTATATTCTCATTTTGCAATTGAAATCTTCTGAAGACCACTTTACTCCTGTATTTCATAGGGAAGATTGGAGAAATGGTTCCCATGGTAACAAAATATAAATATTTTCCCATACTTATAAATTTTACATCTTGAAAATCGAATGTACCTTACTTTCGGAAACTAAATACATGTCGACACAAAAAATCTGGTGTGGCAAGCACAGTACACAACTTTCGATTACCGAAGGTAAGAGTGCTGAAATTAAAAACATTGCAATCAAATGAGGTTTATGTTCTTATTATATATGCACTTCCAGGAATGTGTACTGAAGTCATTAAGAAATTAATAATTTCCACAAGTAATTTAGTCGAGTCGGTTAATCGGTCAGTCCGTTTCTTTTGATCATCTCATAATGTATTCAACCAATTTTTTTTTTTTTTTTCATTCCCTCAGAGAGAAGACATTATCTTCTCGTGCCCGGGTTTCCGGGTTCACTTCCCGTCTCAAGTGAAAAAACTTTTTTCAAATTAATTGGCTACCAGTCATTTGAAATAAATAAAGAAGGGGTTTAAATCGTATTGACCCCGAAAAAGACTTTAAAATAAATTAAAAACAAATTCCGTCCACATTCTTCTACTCTTTTTTTGTTCGCCCAAAAAGCAATCTTAGCAATGATATTGATCATGAGCAAATCGTTTTGATGATAAAATAATAATCATAAGCCTATTCTACTCATCGGTGTTTTAAATTTTTTTCTGTTTTAAATAAATGGCCTTGGGATTAGAACCATTTGGTTTCCTTAATAAATCTTCAAATAAGATCAATGTTTATTTTAATTCTTTTATTTAATAAATCAGACCATTAAAAAAATAATTTGACTCACTAAGAAATGAATTGAAGTGAACCTTCAGATTTCAAACTAGTAAAAGAGAGTCAGGAAAAAAGAAATAAACATAGGTTAAAATAAGTAATAATCTCATATTTAAAGAACGAGGAAAAATTTTCCCAGGAGTCGAGGGCCAAATTAGGCTTTTATTTACTCATATAATAATTTGAAGGAGGTATATAGATAATCAAATAGGTAGAAAGAATGAGCAAGCAGCTAGTTATTAATAAACCAGGGCCGACGTTTCGATCACATATGGGACCATCTTCAGGGCCAGGTTAATGTCTGAATATATATATTTTCATCACACATTTTCGATCACATATGGGACCATCTTCAGGGCCAGGTTAATGTCTGAAAATATATATATTCAGACATTAACTTGGCCCTGAAGATGGTCCCATATGTGATCGAAACGTGGGCCCTGGTTTATTAATAACTAGCTGTTTGCTTATTCTTTCTACTTATTTAATAATAATTTTAATAAATTGAAATAAAACTTTTGTTTAACTAACTGAACTTTAGATTTAAATAGAAATATTTATATTTAATTTCTATTAAAATAAGTATTAATAAGTAAATTTAGCTGGAGTAAGATTTTTTTCTCTCAAATAAGGAGTTAGAGAGGTTTGTCATTGAAATGATTCTTTATCAATAAATTTAAATTAATTTAAATATTGTTTTGACAAATTAGAATAATAATAAACCGATGAGTATTGTTAATAAAATTCCTTAATCAAAAATTTAAAAATCTAGTGTGGCTGGCGCACAGCACACAACTTTCTCTTACCTTCGGTAATCGAAAGTTGTGTACTGTGTTTGTCATACCAGATTTTTTGTGTCGACGTGTATTTAGTTTCCGACAGTACGGTACATTCGATTTTCAAGATGTAAAATTTATATGTGAAAATATTTATATTTTGTTACCATTTCTCCTATCTTTTCTATGGAATACAAGAGTAATGTGGGCTTCAGAAGATTTCAATGACAAAATGAGAATATAAATTTTAAAGAGAATTTAGAAAATAATTGATTTTTGAATTTAAAAAAAAATTCGTTGGAGCGAATTTAGAGAAAATCGAAAAAACTGAAAAAATACATCAGTAAAGTACTAGTACTCTTTGGTCGATTTTGTTCAAAAGCTTCGTGTCATGTCCCATGGGGGTGCCTAACTTAAATAAAAAATTTCAACCTCCTAGCTGTTTTCGTTTTTGAGATATTTTGTTCACAGACACACAGACAGACCATGTCGCGAAAACCACTTTTTTGGGACCTCAAAACGTGTATATCCATAAAAATCTCGACATCGAATTTTTGACATGAATCCAATACTTTCTGTCTCTATATATTAACATATAAATAGAGGTAAGAGAAAGTAAAAAAAAAAGAAATAAAATAAATAAGATATGGACAAAATTCGAGAAAACAATTCGCCAAAAGTACAAGATTAATCTAATTTAAAAATCATCTCCGGATTTTATTTATTCATCCTTCTCAGTAAAATAAAATTTATTTTTTTTGACATTTTTCAGAGAAAAATGCATTTATTTTGAAACGATCTATTTAATGAAGAAACGGCGAAGCCAGGCATGATCTTTAGAGCAAACATCGCTGGGCAACCGCAAGGGTTTCCAACGCACGTGCTTCGTTTCGTCCATCGAATAATCTCTCTTAATCACCGGTTGGTGGTCGTTAACCAGGGGTAGATTTTCTCTTTTAATGGTATCTGCCTTGAAATTAAATAATCTTTTAGTCTCCGAAACCAACTCTATATTCTATACATAGATATAATACAAGTTGAGATATTATCTTTGTCTACTCGAGTTGCTTACACGAAGAGACATGAGAGAAAGATAAACTTCAATTATATTATTACAAAAGTATTCACGGGGGCGGCGGTAAAGGGAGGGACAGAATGGTTTTTTTGCGACAGGAAGAAATAGAACAGGCCGGCCCGTCGCACGGCCTGATGCCTGTTGAAAATATAGAAGGAAAGAATAGACATATAAAGAATAGAGGGACTGCCAGTCCCAGCTAGGGTAGCTCGTGGTCGCCATCCACGTACCCACAAGATGTGGGCCCCTGAGCAAGTAAATATTACTCCCCAAAATACAAATTTTAAGCTTAGTCTCGTAATGGGATAATGATGGGTTATAACTTTTTTTGAATTTTAAAATTAAGTATTTTTATTTATTTATTTATTTTTTTTTTTTTTTTACTAATTATGTATTATTGAGGTCTTTATTATATAAAATTTGAACAAAAATAATACAATAAGACAATAAACAATCAAAATCAAAATTCAAATAAAGGCCTCAATAATACACACCTAGTAAAAAATAAAAAAAATTACTTAATTATAAAATTCAAAAAAACTTATATCCCATCATTATCCCATTACGAGACTATGCTTAAAATTTGTATTTTGGGGAGTAATATTTGTGAGAATTTTTTTGGAAAAAACGAAGGATACAAACAGTCTTAAAATTCACGTTTCAACTTTGAAATAAAAAAAAAAATATGGGGATTGACTTCCCCGAGACTTTCTCGTATATTCTTTTGGAATTACGTCTGGGTGTGTGTGTAAACACGATTGCTTAAAAACCAAAGCAGCTAGATCGATGAAATTTGGTATATGCTCCTCGAAAACTGAATAGTTTTTGAAATAATCACAGTGATTTTTTATCAAAATTAACGAAAATTTTCTATTTCTTCTGTGATTATTTCAAAAACTATTCAGTTTTCGAAAAAATGTCAAAGAATAAAAACTTTTTAAAATAGAGTATTTTATCATAATATAACAAAAAAATTGAAAATTTCAAAATTTTTGAAAAAACTTTTTAAGTAAAGTACTACTTTCAAGTGACGTATTTACTCCAAAAGTTGATAGAAATCTACAATTTTAGTGTAAGGAGCATATACCAAATTTCATCGATCTAGCTGCTTTGGTTTTTAAGCAATCGTGTTTACACACACACACACACACACACACACAGACATAATGCCAAAAATGGTATTTTTGGACTCAGGGAGGTCTAAAACGTGGAGAAACATCAAAATCTCGAAGTCGAATTTTTTTACGATTACATAACTTTCTCTATACGAGAAAGTAAAAAAAAAAAAAAAAACAATCTAATATATCAACAATAATTTTTTCCATCAATTTTTCATAAAGTTTATCCAAAAACAAGAATTAAAAAAAAGACGCAAATCGGACAATTTGTCGCCAAGTTATAGTAGCTATTTGAAAAAAAAAAAAAAAAAAAAAAAAAAAAACCTATCTTCTGATCGGCTGAATAAAAAAATTCGTAAAAAATCACAGAAACCTATTTCGAGGGGTAGAAAAAAAATGCCCAAGTTTCAGCGAAATCGGAGATGCAAAGTTCATCGGTAGGATGAGTTGGCATGAGCACTATCATAAAAACTTCTTAACACCTTTGAGTTAGGCAACCCAAATAGCACACGCGAGGGAAAATTGTTCTGAGGGGGAAAAGTATTTTTTTATTTCCTCACCGAAAAATATTTTATTTGAATATACAAATTAATTTTGCATTCTAATTGAATCAAATTACAATGAATTCTCAGAAAGGGGTGAATTAAATTTTCTTTGAATTAAAGAAAAATAAGTTTGCTTCTCTTCCTTGATATAGAAATAACAGAAACCTATGATTTAGAGGAGGGAGAAAAAAAGAGAATAAAAGGAATGCAAAGGTTACAATAAAAAAATAACCTTAAATTGAAAAAAACATCTCGGCTAGGGGTACTGTACATGAACGCCATATCCAATAGGTAACAAGTTGTTGTTATTAATCGACGCGTGTTGGGTGACACCGTTCGGTTGCTGGATGAAATACGAGTCGTGTCAGAGATAGATGTCCACACGTTAATTGTCTGTTAGATGGGAGGGGGATGGATGAGAGAACCTGGGGCATTATCGATCCCGGGATTTTCTCTTCTGGATCCTGTGGGCCTCCAAAGAGTCTTTTTCAAAGTCGGATTCCATTTCGATGTAATGAACATTTTATCACTCACCGTCGCGATTGATTGAAAGCAAAGCTTGAGAAAGAAAAAATAAGAACACACCTTTTAAAAGTAAATTAACAGAATCCCAGAAAAGTAAACTCTTTCCATTAGAGAGAGTATGTGAAAGGACACCTGGAAAATTAAAACTAACAATCTAGGAATTGTTCGAAATTTGAAATATTTATATCGTAAAAAAAGATATCCAATTTTGTTGAAGATATATGTAGGCCTTTGTGAAATAAGATTAGAGAAGAGAAATTTTGTTGAATCAACAAGCAAAGTGGAGGTGAAAAAAATAAAAAAACACTGTAGTGAATTTTTTCTAAGAATCTAAATTAAAAGCTGTTTTTGCATTTTCTTTTTTCTCTTTTTTAAACACTCACACACACATTCACACAGTCTTTTCGGCAACTCAAGCCATATACAGGGGCGCCGGAACGAATTTGAATCAGGGGGGGGGGGCAAAAAATTTTTTTTAGAAAATTTAAATAATATAAATAAAATATATTCAAATAGTATAAAACAAAAACTATTCTACTATAAAGCTTTAAAAATTTTAAATAAAATCACAATTTTAATAAAATTAAAATTTTAAAAAATTTGCTAGTGATTTTATCAAAAATTTTAAAATTTTTTTAGGCTATATTTATAGTATTCGAAGGAAATAAATATTTTTAATTTTATTCTTTTTTTTTTTTTTTAAGGTCTTTTTCGGCATCTAAGGCCATTTAGACCCCATCCCTATTTATTAATTCAATAAAAAATATTTTTTAGAAATTAGAAATGCAATAGAGTCTATATAAAATATTTTGGAAAAAAATGAATTTCTTACTCTTTTAATTTTTGACGTGACAACGTCTTACAAATCATGTGTTTATAGAGGCAGGTTAGAGGGGCATGCACGAAAAAAGTTTATCGGCTTTAATAACTCTTCTACCTTAAGAGATATAATTATGGGAAATATACGGTTAGAAAGAATGAGTTTTCAGCTAAAGATTTCACCATTTATTTTTTTCCTACCATTGTATTTTACCGTGCTGCGGTAAATTCTAATTTGAAAGTTTAAACCCCTGTAGATTCCGAACGGCTAATCAGATCAGACTAAATAGGATGTCATTTGGTGCAGAAAGAAAACCTCTAATAGAATAAATAAAAAAATCCCGAGTAATTAACTCGAAAATTAGTTTTTTTCTCGAAAAACCTCATTTTTTAGGCAAAAAAATATTGAAAAATAGCCCTATTTATGTAACGCCTAGCTACTTGACCGTAAAAGCTACATTAAATCTAAATATAGTTTTAGAAAGAGTGGTCCAATGCCCAGAGGTAATTTTTTCATTTTTTTGATATGACGTCATTTTACCGCATGAGAGCACTCGGCGGGATTTCGTTTTTCGAAATTTTAAACGCCTGTAGATTCCGAACGGCTAATCAGATCTAACTAAATGAGATGTCATTTGGTGCAGAGAGAAAACCTCTAATAGAATAAATAAAAAAATCCCCAGTAATTAACGCTAAAATTAGTTTTTTTCTCGAAAAACCTCATTTTTTAAGCATAAGTCGCCCTTAATGGATAAAAAAGCCACACCTGTCATATATTGTTTCAATGAAAATGTTTGAACATGTTTTTTTATGAAAACAAACTACTAGTAAAAAAAAAACAATACTTTCTTTATATTTCAATATAGGTAAGAGAAAAAAATTTTTTTTGAAGTCAAGCAAAAGACGTTGTCACGTTAAAAAGCCACCGGCTGTGTAGAAGACACAGCCAACACCTAATTTTTTTTTAATTTAAAAGATTTTATTTTTCAAAAGTAAAAATGTATCATTTTTAAAAATAAATGGAATAAAAAGAAGGCATATTGGTCCCCTCTGCCCCCTCCTATAGGATGCCAGGGAGGTGCAATGTACCCTTGCCCCCTCCCCCAGTCTATGGCCCATATAAGACTTTTGACGATAACCGTTATTTAAATATATATGTATATTGGGGTCCAGGCATTCTTAATTAAGCCATTTGGTACCCAAATGGCTTAAATAAATTCATCAGACTACCTGGGGTCTGAACCCGCGACCCATGGTATTACAAGACAAGCGCGCTGCCAACTACACCAAGCCCGGGGTTCGTTCTTGCATTTTACAATCCACACGTGTAGGCCTATTTATGTAAATTTCGTGTTATGTGATTTTGTCTTGAGATTATACAAATTTGTATAATCTCAATATATATTATATTTATATAATATACTAGACGCAAAGCCCGCCTTCGGCGGGGCTTTCCGTCTAGCCGGGGGGGCGCGCCCCTGGACCCCCTTTGCTCGCCTACTTATATACATACCGGTACATACATTTTCCCTTTTCATTTTTATATGTAGAGATTATTTTAGCGGTTAATTATTCATGAACTTAAGATTTTTTGTGAATCATATCCTTTCCGGGACTCTACCGGTACACAGACAAAAAATTTACGCCGATATTTTAGAATTCAAAATGTAAATAAATAAAAAAATCCTAAACATGGGTAAATATTTATATTTTGTTACCATGGCGCTATCCCTGAGACCTGATTGGTTGTTTCACACATCGGACACCCTCTTAGCCTTTTATATATAAGTATGATTCCTGGGAAAAATTATCTCTCTGGCCATACTGTGAGCCAATCAGTCTGTTCCAGTGGCGCAACCAGGATTTGCTCCTGGGGGGGGTTTTGACTAGACGCGCAGCCCCTCTTTGCAGAGGCGTACCGAGGCAGTTGGGGGCCTGGGGCGGAACTAGAAGAGGGGGCCTTATATTGAATTTTTTTTTTTTGGGGGGGTGGTCATCTTTTAATATCCCTCTCCTCCATACACAAAAACATTTTTAAAATACCGTATATCCCTGAACCCCAAGGGGTATTTTCATTAAATTTTCTTTTTTTTATCTAAATTTTCCCATTTTTACTTGAGCCCTAAAGGCCCCGGGGCCTCTCAAAGAGAAATTTTCAATAAATTTTGTTTTTTTTATCTAAATTTTCATTTTTACTTGAGCCCCAAGGGCCCCGGGGCCTCTCAAAGAGAAATTTTCAATAAATTTTGTTTTTACTTGAGCCCTGAGGGCCCTGGGGCCTCTCAAAGAGAAATTTTCATTAAATTTTGTTTTTACTTGAGCCCCAAGGGCCCCGGGGCCTCTCAAAGAGAAATTTTCAATAAATTTTGTTTTTACTTGAGCCCTGAGGGCCCCGGGGCCTCTCAAAGAGAAATTTTCAATAAATTTTGTTTTTTTTATCTAAATTTTCCCATTTTTACTTGAGCCCCAAGGGCCCCGGGGCCTCTCAAAGAGAAATTTTCATTAAATTTTGTTTTTACTTGAGCCCTGAGGGCCCCGGGGCCTCTCAAAGAGAAATTTTCATTAAATTTTGTTTTTACTTGAGCCCCAAGGGCCCCGGGGCCTCTCAAAGAGAAATTTTCAATAAATTTTGTTTTTTTTATCTAAATTTTCCCATTTTTACTTGAGCCCCAAGGGCCCCGGGGCCTCTCAAAGAGAAATTTTCATTAAATTTTGTTTTTACTTGAGCCCTGAGGGCCCCGGGGCCTCTCAAAGAGAAATTTTCAATAAATTTTGTTTTTACTTGAGCCCTGAGGGCCCCGGGGCCTCTCAAAGAGAAATTTTCAATAAATTTTGTTTTTACTTGAGCCCTGAAGGCCCCGGGGCCTCCCAAAGAGAAATTTTCAATAAATTTTGTTTTTACTTGAGCCCTGAGGGCCCCGGGGCCTCTCAAAGAGAAATTTTCATTAAATTTTGTTTTTACTTGAGCCCTGAGGGCCCCGGGGCCTCTCAAAGAGAAATTTTCATTAAATTTTGTTTTTACTTGAGCCCTGAGGGCCCCGGGGCCTCTCAAAGAGAAATTTTCATTAAATTTTGTTTTTACTTGAGCCCTGAGGGCCCCGGGGCCTCTCAAAGAGAAATTTTCAATAAATTTTGTTTTTACTTGAGCCCTGAGGGCCCCGGGGCCTCTCAAAGAGAAATTTTCAATAAATTTTGTTTTTACTTGAGCCCTGAGGGCCCCGGGGCCTCTCAAAGAGAAATTTTCAATAAATTTTGTTTTTACTTGAGCCCTGAGGGCCCCGGGGCCTCTCAAAGAGAAATTTTCAATAAATTTTGTTTTTACTTGAGCCCTGAAGGCCCCGGGGCCTCTCAAAGAGAAATTTTCAATAAATTTTGTTTTTACTTGAGCCCTGAAGGCCCCGGGGCCTCCCAAAGAGAAATTTTCATTAAATTTTGTTTTTACTTGAGCCCTGAGGGCCCCGGGGCCTCTCAAAGAGAAATTTTCATTAAATTTTGTTTTTACTTGAGCCCTGAGGGCCCCGGGGCCTCTCAAAGAGAAATTTTCAATAAATTTTGTTTTTACTTGAGCCCTGAAGGCCCCGGGGCCTCTCAAAGAGAAATTTTCAATAAATTTTGTTTTTACTTGAGCCCTGAGGGCCCCGGGGCCTCTCAAAGAGAAATTTTCAATAAATTTTGTTTTTACTTGAGCCCTGAGGGCCCCGGGGCCTCTCAAAGAGAAATTTTCAATAAATTTTGTTTTTACTTGAGCCCTAAGGGCCCCGGGGCCTCTCAAAGAGAAATTTTCAATAAATTTTGTTTTTACTTGAGCCCTGAGGGCCCCGGGGCCTCTCAAAGAGAAATTTTCAATAAATTTTGTTTTTACTTGAGCCCTGAGGGCCCCGGGGCCTCTCAAAGAGAAATTTTCAATAAATTTTGTTTTTACTTGAGCCCTGAGGGCCCCGGGGCCTCTCAAAGAGAAATTTTCAATAAATTTTGTTTTTACTTGAGCCCTGAGGGCCCCGGGGCCTCTCAAAGAGAAATTTTCAATAAATTTTGTTTTTACTTGAGCCCTGAGGGCCCCGGGGCCTCTCAAAGAGAAATTTTCAATAAATTTTGTTTTTACTTGAGCCCTGAGGGCCCCGGGGCCTCTCAAAGAGAAATTTTCAATAAATTTTGTTTTTACTTGAGCCCTGAGGGCCCCGGGGCCTCTCAAAGAGAAATTTTCAATAAATTTTGTTTTTACTTGAGCCCTGAGGGCCCCGGGGCCTCTCAAAGAGAAATTTTCAATAAATTTTGTTTTTACTTGAGCCCTGAGGGCCCCGGGGCCTCTCAAAGAGAAATTTTCAATAAATTTTGTTTTTACTTGAGCCCTGAGGGCCCCGGGGCCTCTCAAAAGAGAAATTTTCAATAAATTTTGTTTTTACTTGAGCCCTGAAGGCCCCGGGGCCTCCCAAAGAGAAATTTTCAATAAATTTTGTTTTTACTTGAGCCCTGAGGGCCCCGGGGCCTCTCAAAGAGAAATTTTCATTAAATTTTGTTTTTACTTGAGCCCTGAGGGCCCCGGGGCCTCTCAAAGAGAAATTTTCATTAAATTTTGTTTTTACTTGAGCCCCAAGGGCCCCGGGGCCTCTCAAAGAGAAATTTTCATTAAATTTTGTTTTTACTTGGGCCCTGAGGGCCCCGGGGCCTCTCAAAGAGAAATTTTCATTAAATTTTGTTTTTACTTGAGCCCTGAGGGCCCCGGGGCCTCTCAAAGAGAAATTTTCAATAAATTTTTTTTTTTTTTTTCGGCCCCCTGCCACCCCCCCCCCCCCCCCAATGGCTCGGGTCTGCCGACATCGGACCTTCTCGGTCCAGGGAGATGTGTAACTTTAATATAAAATTTCATCCTCATAGCTCAATTCCTTCATGCTTTAAATTGAACCCAGCCAGACACACACACACACACACAGACAGACAGAACATGTTACGAAAACCAATTTTTTGAATTCAGGGGACCTCAAACCGTGAAGAACCATAAAAATTTCGACATCGAATTTTTGACATTAATCCAATACTTTATATATATATATATATATTATCATAATTGTAGAGCTAAGAGAAAGTAAAGATAAATTTCGGGTGGGGGAGATGTAGATTCCGAAACCCCTTCTCCCCTCTCCTACTCCCCAAAAATCAGTCCCTGACGGGACTGGTCGACCAGCTCTCGACGTGTTCATCTCAAAACACCCTTCTCTCAAATCACCATTGACAAATTCAAATTTCAATAAATGAATGTAGAGACTTATATTAGTCTTTTGTTTTTTATGATTTAGGAGAAATAACAAAAGAATTAGTTTTTTTTTATTTCTTATATATAATATATATATTTTATATTAATACTTTACGAAAAATAAGCAATTTTCATTTTTGTTAAAATTTTTTTAAAATAAAATAAACATATTTTTAAGAAATTATTTTTTTTATAATAAAAAGGATACAATTTTTTTTTCTTTTCTAATAATTTGTAATAATATATAGAAATTTGAATTTTTTTTTCTCTTCTGGGGGGGGTTAAAACCCTAAAACCCCCCCTGGTTGCGCCACTGGTCTGTTCGTTTTGTAGTAGCATCTATTTAACTATAATTTCCCTTAAATAAAACAGTAAAATAACTCGCAATGTCTTATTCAAGCCACCAATAGCGCGCCCCTTCAAGCCCGGCAACCTGCAACCGCCAAAAAAAAAAAAAAAAAATTGTGATAAGAATTTTTTTATTCTTTTAAGCTAATTTTACTTTCTCTTAGCCTATATATGAAATATATAGGAGAGAAAGTATTGCGATCATGTCAAAAATTCGATGTCGAGATTTTGATGGATATACATGTTTTGAGGTCCCCTGAGTCCAAAAAGTGGGTCCCGCAAATTGGTCTGTGTGTATGTATGTGTGTGTGTGTGTGTGTGTGTGTGTGCGTGCGTGTGTCTGTATGTGTGGACAGATTTTTAGCATGAAGGAATTGAGCTACCGGATTGAAATTTTATATTTAACTTAGGTACCTTTGAAGAACTCTCAAAATAAGCTTTTGAACAAAATCGGCCAAAAAGTACTAGTACTTTACTGATGTACTTTTTCAGTTTTTTTCGATTTTCTCAAAATTCCCTCCAAGGATTTTTTTTAAAATTCATAAATTAACTATTTTTTAGATGCTCTTTAAAATGTATATTCTCATTTTGCCGTTGAAATCTTCTGAAGACCACTTTACTCTTGTTCTTCATAGGAAAGATAGAACTGGTTGCCATGGTAACGGAATTTAAATCTTTTTCTTTTTATTAGATTAAAAATCAATTATTATTTAAATTCCCATTTATTTTTTTTTTATTTCTGTTTTAATTGTTTCAAAGAAAACATATATATATATCTCTCCCACTTGCAAACATTATCGTCTCTCTCTACTCTTTTTAAATTCCCTTTCCACCTTATCTTCGCATAGGAACAATGTTAATTTCCTATAGGGATTTGTATGTTAATTTCGATTCAAAAGGGGGTCCCCTTTGGAACTTTTTACGCATTTAAAATTTTTTTTTCCAATTCTTATGAAATTTTGTATTTATTTACGATTCTATATTGTGTATAAAATGTCCAAATATGAGATTAAAATTTTGAAAAATAACCATAGTTTATTTGAAGCAGTCAACATTTAAAATGCAAGTTTGAAACAAAGGTGCTATCGGAAACTAAATATATCTCGACACAAAAAATCTGGTGTGACCAGCACAGTGCGCAACTTTCTCTTACCGAAGGGTAAAGAGAAAGTTGTGTGCTGTGCGCCAGTCACACCAGATTTTTTTTAATTCTTCGCACATAAATAAATAATTTATTTGGCTAAAAACTTTTTGGAATAGTTGAATAATTCAAAACTCTCATAATAAATTATTTAAACTGCCTCTATTTTAGGATGGGTATAGATTTGGTTTGATGCCACAATTGCGGACTTTTTAAATAAATAATAGATCAATTAGTATAACCGTCCTCTAAGTAGAAAACTCAATTTTTTTTTTTTTTTTTTTTGATAAATTTTTATAAACATTTTCATTGAACATTCATTAATTTAATATAATTTATGCAAAAAATAGAGAAAACCCCAGACAATCAAATATAAATAATAAACCCAGAGGAAAATGGATTGATTAAAACAGACTAAAAGCAGGGGCGTATATAAGGGGAGGGGGCCGAGGTGGCCCGGGCCCCTCCCCCTGAAATTTTCTAAATGCATATAGACATATAGGGATATAGAGACAATAATGGGTCTGGCCCCCCCCCCGTAGCACGAAAATTGAAGGTTCCGCGAACGGCACCCGGAAAAAATTTTGGTTTCGCAGATGGGAAAAATTTTGCTTCTCTAAAAAAAAGGTAAAATATTTTTACGGTCGGAAAAAATTTCTGGTTCCGCGAACGCAACATGAAAAAATTTTGGTTCCGCGGGTTGGAAAAAATTTTGCTTCTCTAAAAAAAGGAAAAAATTTCTGGTTCCGCGAAAGAGGAAATGTTCCGCGAAATCAAAATTTTTCGCAGGGCGGAAAACTTTGGTTCCGTGAAAAACAAAATTTTTCGCAGAAAAATTTTTGGGAACAGGCGCCCCCCCCCCTCGAAAAAAATTTCTATATACGCCCCTGACTAAAAGTATTAGCCTCCCGAAGATGGGTACATATTAATAAATAAAATAATAATAATAATAATAATAAACCTATACATATATGTGTCTACCTTATAAACCGAAGTCGCGGGTTCGGACCCCAGGCAGTCCAATGATTTTATTTAAGCCATTTGGTATCGAAATAGAAATGCCTGGACCCCCAATAGATATTATAAATAATAACGGTTATCGTAAAAGTCTTTTATGGCCTTAGATGCCGAAAAGACTGTGTGAATGTGTATGTGAGTGTGAGTGTGAATGAGAAAAAAAGGTGTGTTTAAAGGTAGTTTTTTAAATTCAGATTTGATTATGGAATGAATGAAATAGAATAGCATTTAATGAATTACGTTTTCGATAATATTTACAGTTTAATTATTGCGTTTAAAGTTTTCAATTAAAATTACCGGACCAAAGACCACAATAAAGATAATAAAACCATATTGTGTTACACAAGATGCAAATTTTCTTTCGTCATATTTCCTCTAATATAATTTTATTAACTCAACATAAAATTTTCGCAAAGAGAAGACAGAGAAACAAACAAATCTCTCAGATTACATTTAGAATATCATTTAACAAATGATGATTATCCTAAGATACAATAGTAAATAACGAACGATACTATAATCAAAAGAGCAAATTATTTATGAGTAAATTAATCTCTAATTACGACATCAAAATCTTAAAAATAAGCAGCAGAGAAAAAAGCCTTTGGAAGATAGGTAGAAACTATCTTCCAATCCTTAAATGGGCTTGAATGGGATTCCCTAAAATAAGGTATTCTTAATCTGCTAATCTGCTCTATGATCAGTGATTTTTCTTTCTGCCGTGAACTGCGTATCAAATGATTTAAATAAATAAAGATGGAGTGTAGAAAATAAATATTTTTTAGAATAAATAAAAAATGCTCTAAAAACCGTCCAGTAGGCATAAATTATAACAAATATGAAACCTTATGTGTAATAAATAGATTTTCTTGGATATTATCTTAATTCATACACTGTAAAAAAAAATTTCGATGATTTTACAATTTTTTTGTTGTAAGCAAATTTCCAAGACCAATAGATACTAAATTTACTATACAGTTGAATTATATTTTTACAAAACTCTTTGCAAAAATCGTTTACAAATGTGTGGTAATTTTACTAATATTTAGCAATTTTAGAGTCCAAATGTCTGGTAATTTTACCAATATTTAGCAATTTTCGAGTCCAAATTTGGTAATTTTACTAATATTTAGCAATTTTACAATCCAAATGTCTGGTAATTTTACAAATATTTAGCAATTTTACAATCCAAATGTTTGTAATTTTACTAATATTTAGAAAAAAGAAAAAAAATTTACGACTGGACCCATCATAGGTTATTGACCTTTAGGGGACGTCTCTACCTGAATGGAGTGAAATAAATATTTTTATTTAATGAAAAATTCCTCCAGGATTTGAACACTGACCTTTTTTGTAGAAGCCTGCTGCCTAGTCCATTTGACCACCGAATCACCTGTTAACTAATGATCTATCTCTGCTATTTGGCATTCAAGTATGACTTCATTGTAAACTATTTTTACTAAATAATAAAATAAAAAATAAACTTAAAGTTATCATAATATTATTATTTTTTGTATTATTATAACTTAAATAATTCCTTATAGTGCCAAATGTGTCTTTATTAAGAAAGCTAAAAAGCAGTCGAAACAAAGTCGGCCATGTTGACCGTCTCAGAGAGACTTAAAAGGAAAATTACAATACCCTTGTATTGTAAAATTAGAAACCTTTTTGTAAAATTACAAACCGTGTTCTAAAATTACAATGCCGTTGTATTGTAAAATTAGAAATCGTATGGTAAAATTACAATATTTACTCTAATTTTCCAAGAGAATTGTAATTTTAAAATGTTTTTTGGTTGTAAAAATTTTTTGAATGCATAGATTTGTAAATTTAGTATACAAATGTATGGTAGTTATCATTTACAAGGAAAATTTGTAAATTTACTATACTAAAACATACTAAAATTAAAATTTTTTTTTACAGTGTATAAGAGATAATTATAAATAAAACATGTAAGGCAAAAGAAAAGGAGACAAACATTCGCGGAAAGGTTATCTATCCATCCTTCATTTCTCATTTGATTATATAATAGAAACTTATTAAAAGAAGTCTTGAGAAATAAATTCAGAGAATTGATATTGGGTTGAGATTGGATACAAGTTGAAATGTCAAGGTAGCCTTTAGCCTTTATAGGAAACTGAGTTTTATCGGACAAGCTTTCTTTAAGGTTGAAAATCGGTAAATCTTCTATTTAATGATTTTCATATCACAAACACATTAATAAAATTTTCAATTAATTGCTATAGATATTAATTAATTAGGTCTTGAGAAACTTTGAAGGAATTAAGGGGCGCGAAAACGGTTAGAACACGATTGACTAGCGAGTTACTCGAGGCGGCAAGAGATGGCGTTAGTTTTTCCCATAGGAATACAAGGGATTTATCCCATTTCATTTGAAAGATTCCAGCTAATTAATTAAGGGTAAAAAATTAATTACTTTTTAACACAATGATTACTAATTTAATTATCTACAAGATATAGAGCGAATTTTTTAAAAATATCTTTTATTTAATGTGATTAATCTAAAAAAAATTTTATTTTTTCGAAAATAAAAAAAAGTGCTTCTATAACTTGTAGATATTTTAAATAGCTTTAATTTTAAAAAAATTTGAGGTTGATAGCTTCAAATTGTGGCCGCTGGAATCTACCAAAATTAGCACCCCGAGACGCGCGCCTTAACCAAAAAATCAGCAATCATATTCGAAAGTAAAATAAAAAAAAAAAACGAATATCAATGAAAATCACAAGAAAAAAATAATCACAGTCAGAATATAAATGAAAGTTGGTGATATAATTTGCATAGATGGGAAGAACGATCAATTTCCCCAATCATCTCTCTTCAAACAGAGAGTTTGAGCTTGGTTACGATTTAAACTAACTTTATTTATTCAGGTAATTATATATCATGAGAAAAGAGAGGTAGAGAGAGAAATGTTAAAAATTAAAAAAAACTAAGAGAATTTGAATTATATATCGTATGATTGTCAGAAAAAAAGGAAATGGAGCTTTAAAATCAACTTTTGATCGAGAGAAATTATTTCCTGGAAAATTAGACAGAGTTTATCTTAAATGGAAAAGATAAATCAAATTAAAATCCTATTTCATAATTATAAAATAGGAATAATGCAGTGGCATCCATTTTCCTCTGGAATAAATAATCTCATAAATTATAGGCCTACTCATGGGCGTATCCAGCGAGGAGCAGGGGGCAGCTGCCCCCCCCCCCCTAGAAGCAAGAAAAAAATTAAATGTTTATAAAGTGATGAAACGAAACAAAATTAGGTAGGGCAATGACGACGGGGACTCGTTAGGACTCGAGGGTTTTTATGCCTTTAATTCGAAGGCTTTTCCCCTCTATATAAAAAAAAGCTACGGTCTCAATCTGGAAGGCCATGATCCGCCCCCCCCCCCCTTTGACGACCATGTTTGCCCTCTCTAGATTTGATCCTGGGTACGCCCTTGGGCCTACTAAATTGGTGAATGTTCAATGAAAATATTTATAAAAATTTATCAAAAAAAAAAAAAAAAAAAAAATTGAGTTTTCTGACTTAACTCGAGCCCGGGGCACAATACTATTTTAGCGCCCCCCTCCCCCCATTCGAAAACCATATAATATTAAATATAAAATATACAAAATTATTATATTACACTGACACTAAATTTAAAATATATTTTCCAGAATTATAATAAAAATAAAGATTATCCAGCAATTTTTTGTTTTGCGGACCATTTGGCGCCCCTTTGTGAGTAGCGCCCGGGGCAGGATGCCCCCCTTGCTCCCCCCCCCCCCCCCCGCTACGCCACTGGCCTAATGAGAATGGTGGAAAAAGTTGTGTACTGTGCGTTAAGTCAGATTTTTTTTTATTTGTACATTACATCTAATGTAAGTATAACAAATGTGTTGTTTATCTTTATAGATCTCTGCAGATTTTATTATACAATATCATTTCCCAAAAGATCTCAAAGTTTGTTTTATATTCTGAATATATAGATATAGACACATACTAGAAATTGTAATGGTTGGTGAGTTATCAAGGGATTTAACACAAATATTTTATTTGGATGTAAATATATTTTAGCAGTGCCGGATTAAGCAAGATGGCAGTCGAAATCTCGGGGCCCTGTCAGTTAATAATTTTTCCCAATATGATTGTATTACACAACAACCCCCCACCCCGAAATGTTCAAAAGGTCCCCAAGGGCTGAGAGTGTCCACCTCAAGATATACAAATTTTGGAATATATTCATGCATAAAAGAAGAGAAATGAAATATTCAATATATCCTAATAGATATTCCATTGCTGATTTTGTTTTTTTCTTCCCTCTCAACTCTCAACCCTCTCTGTATTCGCTTGTAGACAAATAAATAAATGCATTTCTAGGATTGAATTTTGAATACAAGAAAATATATACAGAATATTATTATTTATTACAATTTGATGGTACCATCAATTCCGATTGTTTAACATTAAAAATTGTTGAAATTTATGGCTTGAAATAAAAGCTCGGGGCGTTCATTAATTGACACAAATAGCCTTTTTGTGTATAACTTAGTCCAACTTAAGCATTTTGAAATTGCCTGTGACATGCTCTTCGAAAGCAAATCCATTTTTTACTCAAATTCTTTATAAGTAGAAATGATAAGCGTTTTTTTATATTTTAGCAACGTTCATTTATGGTGGAGAAAAAAAAGCTTATCCTCTTTTTTTCGTTAAAAATAAATAAAAGTATGATTTTAATTGAATTAAGTAAAGTTTTACGTAAAATGATACGATTTTCTCGTTTAATTATAAATCCCTCTCTAAATTACTTTTCCATTAGAGTTGGAAGAGTGAAATTTATTATTAAAATTCACTTGTACTCTCAAGAAAGTAGGAGAAATGTCGGGGTCTTAATTCAATATTTTGTTTGTTTAAAAATAACTCATCCTTGAATATCAATTTGTAACTTAAAAGGACCAAATTAGAAAAATATTAAATTTATTTATTTAATAAAAGAACTTTTTACTTTTTCTTATTCTTGTGAAATTCATTAATGATGTCGATAATTTAATAGAAATTTGAGAGAGGGTCCCTCAAAATGGTCTCTTTCACTGCGTGTGTTTCACTTAATAAAATAATCGAGTAAAAGTACAAGATCCAAATTTTGTAGTTAAGTTAGCTTTTGAATAAAATTCGTCAAAAGTACTTACTGATGTACTTTTTTTCAGTTTTCTCAAAATCGAATCTCACGATTTTGGTTAAAATTCATAAATCAATTATTTTTTAAAGCAGAATTTACATAAAAAAGATTGGAGAGATGGTTGTGATGGTAATTTTATTTTATATCATTCGGTATAGAGGTAAATAGAGAACTCGTCCCGATTTATTTATTAATAGCCAATTCAAATGAAACAAATGTCAAATCAGACGGAATGCAAACCCGTACGATCGGCAGTAAGGGGAGTTTCAAATTTTTAAAAGGCATATTTACATCTTCTGATAAAATTTTTTTCAAAGTAAACTTTGAATAATCGAATCCATCTACCCTAAACGACATGGGATTCTCTAAGAAATGTTTCAAACATTCAAATCTTTAAAAATTCATTTTAATTGTATAGATCTGCCAATTGGTATCACAGTTACTATTTATTTGATTGTAGCCCGTCCGTAGTACATTGATAGAGTTGCCTCATATACTAGGGATTCCCGTCTCAAGCCAAAAAATATTCTCTTTCGGCCAAATATCCAATCTAAATGTTAACAAACACTAACAGATGAAACGTTTCAGTTGATTCATTGACTAAGTTGTACTCCAAATAGATTTTATTTAATATACTCTTATTTACTAAATCTAGCATTGATTCCTGATCCAAATGGGGTGGGAGGTGACTTGATCCCCCAAACCTGTTTGGTAGAGTACAGTAAAGTTGAAAAGTCAATAGCGATATATGATTCAATGAGAGGAATCAGTATTCTCTGGTAGGATTTTTAAACAGATTGTTAAAACAAAAAAAAAAACGTAGATAACAAAGTTAGAAAGGAAATATAGGCGAACTTTTTGAAATATTTTTTAATATTAAAACCTCGTGTAATTTTTCATTATTAAATAGTGGTTTTTAGAAAAATTATTTGTAGAGGCGAGTTTTCTATGCATCTGCTGCATATTACCAATCAATA
>JAKCPI010003470.1:0-10924 GCA_023213315.1 Euborellia annulipes
ACAAATATAAACAGTTTAAGTCAACATAATAAACAACAATATAACAACTATGTATTCTTCCCTCCTCTTTACGAATTTTCCGGAGTCCTTCAAATACTCAGGCGCACGTCTCGAACGGGTGCTCCTCCGCACAGCCTCCGTGCTCCCAGGCTGAAGAGTACTGTCGATGCCTATTAGGCTGAAGAGGTTTTTCGTCGGCGCCGTCAGGTTGACCGGGTTTCCCGTAATCGATATTGCCCCCATTTCCACTTACAGCCTCGTTTGGGTCCTCTTCCTCTTCGATTTACCTCCTCCTCATTTCCTCCGGCGACATCAGGTTATCGGGTTTCCGTCGATTATTACCCCCATTTCCACTTACAACCTCGTTTGGGTCCTCTTCCTCTTCGATTTCCTCCTCATTTCCTCCCCAAGGTGCTAAGTGCCTTGTAGGCTACCGTAGTCCCTTCCATCTGAGTGACGGACTAGCGTAATCGGGGTTGCTTGCGATTAGATTTGACTTCCTCCACTTTTAGATCGTATTTGGATTGTCTTTGAAATTTTCTTTAAAGTACCTTCCCTTGAGACATCAACGATTTCGGAAGAGATTCCCCACTAGCACTCCCTTCTCACATGTGCTTAAAACATTCTTTCATGTGGAGTGGAATTTGTTGAGGTACATAACAGCGACCTGATCCAATGCAATGCTTCTGCGGAGTTATTTCCCAATTTGAAATATATGTAGATTTTTGAGTTTTTGCCGCCAATTCCACTGTTTTCCAAATTATTCCATTATAACGTTCGGCTTTGTCCATTACATTGAGGATTATAAGGAGCAGTGCGACTTGAAGCTATATTACATAAATTTAGGAAAGTTTTAAATTCTTGAGACATGAAAGGGTGTTCCTTGATCCGGAATGAATATACTTTCTGAATTTGCATGCTTTTAAAATTGTAAAAAGTTGTTTTTAGCTTAGAAATGACGGTAAAGGGATGTCATATCCCGAGCAGGGGAAACGCAAAAAGAGAATCTCGAATATTCATCAATCACAGTAAGTATATAATGGTTCTTTGTAATTCGAAGGCAGTGGTCCCTTGAAATCGATATTTTAGCGTTCGAATGGACTGGTAGCTTTTATCAAATGACTTTGTTGACTCTTCTTTAAAAATTTTGGCTTCATTTCGCAGCAAATCGAACATCCGGATGTAATCCGACGGACATCTTCAAAGAGAAAGGTAAGTTTTTGCTTCTTACCCAGTGGTTCATTCTAGTGATCCCTGGATGACAGAGAGAGTCGTGAAGCTGCTTTAATTTACTATCTCGATTATCAAGCAACGAGCAAATTCTTGAGAAAGCATCAGCGGCGGCATTATTCTTCCCAGGTCTGTATATGATGTCATATTTGTAGCAAGATAGCTCAAGACGCCATCTCATTATTTTCTCATTTTTTATTTTCCCCGTATGTTCCATGTCAAACATAAAGGAAACTGATTTTTGATCTGTTATAAGGCGAAAATAACGACCCATCAAGTAATGTCTCCATTTCCGTATAGATTCAACTATAGCATATGCCTCCTTTTCTATCGACGAATGCTTCTGTTCACTTGATGAGAGCGCCCTCGAGAAGAATGCTACAGGACGACCTGATTGTGTAAGTGTTGCAGCGATCGCCATATCGGAAGCATCGGTCTCAACGGTAAATGGAATATCATAATCAATTGCAGATAGCACTGCATTTGCAATATCTGATTTCAAACATAGAAAAGCCTTCTTCCCTTCCTCTGTTAAAGGTAACTTACTTTCAGAAAGTGGTTTTATCTTTCTTGAAAAATCCTTAATATATTTAGAAAAATGTGAAAACATTCCTACCATTCTACGTAAAGAAGCAACATCATCTGGAAAGGTAAGATTCTTTAACGGCTGAAGACGATCCTGATCAGGTTTGATTTCTCCATTTGTAATAGTGTATCCCAAAAGATTTATTGTTTTAAGTCTAAAATTACTCTTCTCTTTATTTATTGTTAAATTATATTTTCTGGCTACTTCCATGAAAGATTTCAAATGTTCATCGTGATCTTCCTCATTCTTGCCACAAATCGTAATATCATCCAGATACGCGAATACGTTTTTCAAACCTTCTTTGCGAATGATTTCATCTATTGTTCTTTGGAAAGCAGCTACTCCATTCGTGACGCCAAAAGGAATTCTCGTAAATTGGTAGAGCCGTCCTCCCGCTTCGAATGCTGTATAAGCTCTGTCTTCTTTCTTGATCGGAATTTGATGATAGGCACTTCTCAAATCTACCGTGCTAAATACTCTGTAATTGGCAACATTGTTTATTATATCATCAATTCTTGGAAGAGGATAGGCATCAAGCAACGTAAAACGATTTATGGTTCTCGAATAGTCTATGACCATGCGTCTTTTGTGGTTTTCATTGGTCGTTACAAGTGCTTGTGCCCTCCATGGAGAATAGCTTGTTTCAATCACCCCCTCTTTTAGAAGACGTTCAACTTCCTGAGTGATGAATTCATTATCATTTCTAGTATGACGTCGGGACTTTATAGAAATAGGATGACAATCAACGGTCAAATTCCCAAATAATATAGCAGGTTTTACTTTTGCAACAACCAAACCACAAATAGATAAAGGAGGTTTTAATCCCCCGAAAGATAACTCAACTTTTGAATGTTGCTGCATAAGATCATGTCCCAGTATAATGTCACAGCAAAGATTAGGAAGTACAGATACATTCAATTTCTCGTAACAATGCCCTAATAAGCAAAGATCTATCTGACATTTACCAACTGGTATAGCTTTGAAATTAGAAGAAGCCATGCAAACTTCTTGGAAAGTTGAATATACTAATTTCAATTTCAGATCTCGTGCTAATTTCTCATCGATGAAAGTCGACGTACTTCCGGTATCAATTAGAGCAAAAGCTTTTTTCCCATTTACATTTACAATAATAGTTGCTTTCGATAATAAAGAATTTGTATTTCCCGAAATGTTAGCCAGAATGGACGAGACCTGCTTACTTTTCTTAACAGATCGACAAACTCTCGAAAAATGGCCTATTTTAGCGCAAGAATTGCACGTTGCATCCTTTGCAGGGCACCTACTCCGTGGGTGCATTCCATAACCACAAAAGAAACATTTCTGATTTTTATCAGTGGCCCGAATAGAATTCAAAGAATTCTCTTCGTTTAAAGGAATTATTTTCTCTTCATCGGGAATGATTGGGGCCTTTACCGCATTAATTAATGGCAAAGTCGGCGAATTGTACTGTTGTGATCGAATTTGTGCTAATTCTAGTGATCGAGCCATCTCAAATGCTTCTTTTAGAGTAAGAGTATTATTCTCTAGAAGTCTTTGCCGGATATTAGGACTAGTTAATCCACTTATGAAAGCATCTCGGATACAATCCGCGCAGTTTACATCTGCAGTTACCGCTTTGAATTGGCAATCTTTACCGAGCAATTTTAAAGCTTCTAAATATTGATCTATAGTTTCCTCGGAGTTCTGTCTACGGGAAGCTAACTTATATCTGGCAAATACTTCATTAATCGGTTTGATATAAAGATTCTTAAGAGTACTCACTGCGTCATCTAGTGTCTTACATTCACTTATGTACTCATATGCATTAGGAGAGATGTAATTGATTAATAGTTTTAACTTATCTTCATCAGTAGCTTTCGTCGTTGTAATAAAATTAGAAAATGTTCGATACCAGTGAGTCCATTGCTGTGCCGCCGAGCTCGAATTTAAGTCGATATCTAGTCGCTCTGGTTTCAAAAATCTCTCCATTGTAATAAAATAAAGTTGAATAAATTGTAATGAATGAATTAGAAACCTTTCTTATAAAAAGGCTTTATTCAACTTTATCAAACTATATTTACAAATATAAACAGTTTAAGTCAACATAATAAACAACAATATAACAACTATCACAGTCAGTAAATATTCATAGTTGGTTTCACGCTCATAAATTCGAAATAACAAATCACTCTTGTGTTCTCATTAATTATTAATTCAAAACACATCCTATATTTGTTTATCTATTTAGGCTTAACATTTGAATAATAAATCATAGGCTAATATTTAAATACTAGACGCAAAGCCCCGCCTTCGGCGGGGCTTTGCGTCTAGCCAGGGGCTGCGCCCCCTGGACCCCCTTTGCTCGCCTACTTATATACATACCGGTACATACATTTTCCCTTTTCATTTTTATATGTAGAGATTATTTTAGCGGTTAATTATTCATGAACTTAAGATTTTTTGTGAATCATATCCTTTCCGGGACTCTCCCGGTACACAGACAAAAAAATTTACGCCGATATTTTAGAATTCAAAATGTAAATAAATAAAAAAAATCGTAAACATGGGTAAATATTTATATTTTGTTACCATGGCGCTATCCCTGAGGCCTGATTGGTTGTTTCACACATCGGACACGCTTTTTAGCGCTTTATTATATAGTATGATGATATAGACATATAGATTTTATTATTTTGATAGAAATAGTTGAATAGAAAAATCGGCTTTTTTTTAAAGATATAGCCTACTTCAAATATGAATGGTACTATTTACAAAAAAAAAAAAAAAAAAAAAAAAAAGTTAAGAGGTGAGATTGAAATAAGATATATTTTTAAAAAAAAAAAAAAAAAAAAAAACTTGCTCAAGAAACGCTGAACATTTTCTCTCGGGCAAAATAGCCGTTTGCCAACTGAATCAATAAGTAGTTTTTTTTTTTTACTTATCTAAAAACTATATTAATGGTCATTAATTTGTGAACTATTTCAATTGAAATGGATTTATTTAAGTTTAACTTCATAGCCTTTATTTATTTTGTCTAGAAGAAATGATCGAAACTCAAAATATTTTTTTTTAACTAGGTAAAGCCTTGTTTGAAAAGGATGGAATTTTTCAATCAATGCTCAAATAGACTGTTCATTAGCCTGTCAATATATCGTTTAAAATAGCAAATTTGCTAGATGTGTTTGTGCTTAAGATCGGTCAAAATTATTTTTATTTCGCCTAAAAAATTATTTATTAAATCATTATTTGGACGCTTTGCTCAGGGGCCCACATCTTGTGGGTAGGTGGATGGCGACCACGAGCTGCCCGAGCTGGGACAGGCAGTCCTTCAGTTCTTTAAATGTCTGTCTCTTCCTTCCTCTTGTCAACAGGCGTCAGACCTTGCGACGGGCCGGCCGGTCCTATTTCTTCCGGTCGTAAAAAAGTATGATAGGGTTGGAAGGAAAGAGTGAGGACCGCCGACCCCGTATTGCGGGACAAGGCGAGGAGAGAAGAAGAAGAAGAAGAAGAAGATTATTTGAACGCTATTCTTTTGTCTCCACGAAATATATTGGACAGTAGATTATGCCTAACGATTTTTCCTTATTGCTGATTCCCACTCTTAAAAGAAAAAAATATTTTTTCAATATATTGTAAAAAAAAATATTGGAGCAAATAAATAAATAAATAAATAAATAAATTTATTACGACCCGCTTAGAGGCACCAGTCCTCGGTGGCTAGGTCCAACAAACACAATACAAATTTAAATACAATAACAAATACAACAAAACAAAACAAAACAAAAAGGAAAAAAAAAAAAAAAAAAAAGAAAATAAAATAAATAAATAAATAGAAATGCATGCCCATTAACAATCAACATGTTCATGCATTTCCATCGAAAGGGAATAAAAAAAAAAAACAATATCAAAAAAATTCACGCAAGCCACGAGACCAGGAGTAAACGTCGCATTAGCCATCCCGACATTCGCCTTAAGCTGTTAAGGAAAACCTGGCCAAAACCTTAACAAGGATGGTATGACCTCTCTACCTCAACTATTCTCTGCGATCAAGAACTAAATAAAAATTTCACACAACTAGCACATTAGGACTTGACAAAATGTATTATAGATTTAATCATAGGGGGGCAGAGGACTATAATCCCAAGTATTGACAGTCAAACCGTTCCACAAATCAATTCCAGATCCTACCAACGAATGCAATCCTACATTCTTCAAGAATCTTGGCTTCTGAATTTTCCTCCTATGATCAACCCTACTATAATAATTTGGTTCGCGAAATCTAAATCTGAGAATAAAAAAAAAAAAAAACAATTGAGACTTTTGATCGCCCAAAAACTTTATTACATTTCTGGAACTGCTATTTTATTTATTTGAAAAAATCTTTAATTTTAAGTCATGCCCGATCAACTGGCTCTGAGCCTGTACGATTATTTTTTAAACCCCTCTCTAATAATTAAAACTCGATTGTCAAATGTTAGTAATTAAGAAGTGGGATTATAAAATTGAATCTCTCGGGAGCTCGAGACAATTAGTGGTGGCGTTAGAAATAAATCAAATTCTCTTTCCTTTGTCAGCAACATTTATCTCGACTCACTTATCTGTCATTAAATTCAATTAAATCAGACTGTCAGCATGTTTGTTTAATTTGAAATCATTTAAATACGTATATTTATTTATTTTTTTGTGAATAAATCAAATGTCTTTTGTCACAGTTTGACCTTTAAAAGATGCTAATCAGTTATTTCTTGACATGTGTAAAAAAAAAATATTGCTTTCTTTTTTTTCTAAAAAGATTTGTTTAAATCGAATTAAATTTGATGAAAATTATTAATAATTGTAAAAGATTTTCTAATCTAAAAAAAAAAATCATTTAACGAAAGAATTCAAGAGAGAATGTCAATTTCGAATTTCCTGAGGTTGTTTCTTGTGTCAATCTTCCTCTGCACTAAAGTGTGAAACGTATTATTATTTTAGCACGATTATGCGACATGATTGATTTCGTACTCTTATTTTTTATAACTTATTAAGAAGAATGCCTCTTGTGCTAGGGGTCAAGAATTCACATCTCGTTTCATGCGACAAAGGTTTATTTCAATTTAATTGGCTTTCAATGCCGAAAAATACTTTAAATAAATAAATAAAAAAAAAATGACTGTCACATTTAAGGAAAAAGAGATAAAAATGAGATGATCTTAAAAAAGATCATAAATAATTATTAAAGGCTTTAGTTGTTCTAAATTATATACTAGGTGATATGTTTCAAGTTTTTATTGATGAAATACACTTAATAAATATTTGTTACCAGGGAGGTGACAGTTTAAATAAAATATTAATATATTATTTCAATTATTAATTTAAACTTGAATAAGGAACTAAATGAGTAGAGCAGCCAGCAGAAATTAAAAACTTATATTATTCCGTCGACATTTCGAGAACGCGTCTCTCCCTTCTTCAGAAGACAATTATTTCATCCTGAAGATGGGAAGCGAAACGTCGACGAAATAATATAAAAGTTTTATATTTCTGCTGGCTGCTCTGCTCATTCCGTTCCTTATTCAATCATCAATAGAGCCATTTCTATTTATTCTTTATTAATTTAAACTCAAGCCAATGCTCAAGTTTCTGTCACATTCTCAGTGGGACAATTTCTTTTTTTCTTTTCTTTATGGGACATTTGGAGGATTCAAGTTAATTACCCTTTAAAAGATTCCTTATTTTTCGTGAAATTAATACTTTAGAAAATTATAGATTGTATTTTTTTTTTTGTTCAATATAAATAAATATGCCAATATATATCGCAATAATACACTGGCGCAACCAGGGGGGGGTTTAGGGTTTTAACCCCCCCCCCCCCAGGAGAGAACAAAATTCAAAAAAGAAAAAAATATAATCATTCGGTTCCGCAAAAAAAGAAATGTTCCACGGGCGGTATATGGGAAAAAATTTTGGTTCCCCGGTCGGCAAAAATTTAGCGTCTCTAAAAAAAAAAGGTAAATATTTTTACGAACTGGACTGAAAAATTTGAAAATTGGTTCCAGCAAAATTTTTGAGATCAGCTCCCACTTAAAAAAAATGATTTAAGAAATTTAATTGCACTTTTAAATAGACTAATTTTCTTCCATTCTTTTTATTAATTATTCTATTGGAACAATATATTTTAATTACTTTGAGTTGGGAAGGTTTTTTGTATTAAAAAAAAAAAAAAAAAAACATAGCAAAAAGGGATGGAAGCTCCTGCGCTTTGTTCCCTTCATGTCCTGCCAGTCTGTCTCTGAAGGGAAGAAGGAAATTGGACTGTCGCAAATACAGCCAGGAATAACAAATATCTTGTATTAGTGTTTTTTTTTTTAATTAGTCATCTGAAACTTTCTAGACAAATTATAATGAATGAACAAAAAAAAAATACAATCAATAATATTCTAAAGTGTATTATTTTCTCGAAAAATAAGGAATCTTTAAAAGGATAATTAACTTGAATCCTCCAAAGGGGCATATAAAGGAAAGAAAAGAAGAGAGATAAAACTCCCCTTCTTTTAGAAGTTGATCCTTTAAAGAAGTTGGCTTTCATATTGACCTTCACCTAAGTGTTTTCTTTGTGATAAAATGAAATCATTAAGGATTTAAAGGATTTTCAATTTCCTCCTATTATGTAATTTTTAGTTTTTATTGAAATTGATTCACGACTTTCCCTTTTAAATTTCTTTTTGTTTGTTTTCCAGAAAAGACCGGTCTGTTGTCCCGGTTATTCCGGCGTAGCAAACGAGGCAAGTCGGTGCCTCCTCCACTAGCGACATTTTCTGCACAGTTTCCTCCACCGGAATGGTTCAACCAACGAGTCGGGCCCCTCCACTCGGTGGCTACACAAACCTCCGTAGGTTTACTTAGACTAATTGAGCATGCAATTAATCCCTTCCTATCACCCTTCACTCGTCCTGAAAAGGGATCCATCTTATTTGTTTTTTGCTCTAATCAGTCGCTTAATTAATTATTTTTTAAACAAAGATTAACAACAAAATGCGTTCATTAATTAGCCTATTTCATTGAAAACAAACAAAAAAATGACAATACAATATGAGAAACAAGATAAAATAATTAGAAAAATTTTAAAGAATCATGCTCTTCATTCTCTGCCACTATTTTTTGATAAAGAACTCGCTATTCACAAAATCCCAAGTTGGAAGCCTTCCCCGTTTTCAATCGAATAGTTTCTGACCACAAATTTATTTTTACGATGAGACGCCTAATGTATAGGAGTTTAAAATTTTAGAATTTTCTAAAAATTTTTTTCATTAGTTTTCTTTCCACTCAGGGAAATATACAGTATAGGACAGAATTAAAGGCCACTTATGCATTATTTTCTACTTGTGATTTTTATAAAAGGAACTAGAAATATATCTTCTAGGTTTAAAGGAAGCAGGAGCAGCCAAAAATTAAAGCCTCCGATTTTATTACAATTAATGAGACGTTTCGAGAAAACTTTATTTTCTTATCATCAGTCTTTCCTCCATAAGAAATACATAATATAACACATGAATAGATAGAAAATTTTTTTAACAATATAAGATAAGACTTACAAATTGTATCTGTCCCTGAGTTGTTAAAAGGACCCAATACATTTATTATGTATTCTCTTTATGGGTGATTTCTAGGTTTAAACCAGGTATAAATATACTATAAAATAATTACAGGTTGTACTTTACTTTGTGTGATTTTTAATGACAACTTCCTCATATTTTTTTTATTATTCAAATCTCTAAAAATTCAGAGATAAAGAGTGTATTGGCAATTTATGATTTTTCAACTGTAACAGCGCAAACAGTAGTTTTGCATATAAAATCGAAAATTTAGGCCTAATATCAGCTTCATTGATTTGAGTATATGAATTCGTTTCCTGTTTTCCCTTTAAAGAGTCGCTTTTCATTAGAGTCTTGGCCCCGGGCCAACATGCCTCCCAGCCGAGGGGCTCAAGGGCTCAATATTCCAGATCGATGTATTAAAGGGAAATTACTTTCTTCCATTCACAATAAATTTAAAGATTGGTTATATTGGTAAAAAATTAAAAAAAAAAAAATTCAATTTAAATGAAGAGATGCTATGGAGATTTATTTATACTCAATCTGATATATTCACATAGATGTAAATCAGACAATGCATAGTAGCCGACCTTTGACAATAATGACACCTCTGATCTTAGCTAAATTTTAAAATTGTGATAGTCTGGCTATGATTAATGCAATAAGAATATTAAAACTAACGTTAATAATCAACAGTTGCTTTTTGAGGTTGTGGCTGTGATGTGATTATAGTGGAGAATTGGAGATATCAGCCAAATTGGGATGGCCAAATAAATTCAGGCCGAAACGTCTTATTCTGGGAGTTTTATTAACCTGGACAATCCCAATTTGGCTGATATCTCCAATTATACATATTATAAACATAGTTAATAATCAACGTTTCGGAATGCCAACACTGCCTTTCTTCAGGGACCTATTAAAAAAGATTCACACGGCCATCATTTAATTTTTTTTCTTTTTTTTCTAACTTTGACGTAGTTAGAATATTCATTCATACGAGGATATTAACACTATAAGTAAATATAAGATTAAGGTGGCTGTAGATATCAGTTGATGTAGAACAGAGTTCAGGGGCGTATATAGAAATTTTTTTCGGGGGGGGGGGGGGCCTGAACTCAAAAATCTTTCTGCGGAAAATTTCTTTTTTAAGAAACTAAATTTTTTTCACACGAAATTTTTTGCGGAACATTTTTTTCTTTTGCGGAATCAAAGTTTTCCACCCTGCGGAAAAATTTGTTGCGCTGATGTCTGTATATCCCTATATATGTATATTAGGGTGGCCGCAAAAATCAAAATTTTTTAATTTCTTTCGGCCGAACCTCCTAAAAGTTGTCTTTTGGCTAGAAAATGATAATGGCAAAGTTTTAGCTAAATTGGGTAACGTTAACCCGTGCCTCATCGGGGTTAAAATTTTGAAAAAGTGCGATTTTATCTAAAAATTCGCAGTTTTTACTTCATAAAACGAAAACAAAGTATCGTAGAAAAATGAATCTTGGCTCATTTCATAGCAAATTTAATTCTCTTGAGGTTTTATAATAATCATTTTTTCATTAAA
>JAKCPI010003472.1:0-17886 GCA_023213315.1 Euborellia annulipes
CCCCAATAAAACACGATATTCTTTATTATTTAAGAAGACAGTATCAATGATATAATTATTTTAACATATATTTTTTCCACTGACCAATAAAATTCAAATAGCGTAGAATCACCCATACATATGTGAAAAATTATGAATTACCATTGTGGTTAGAGATTTTCTGTAATTGTGTTTGCAGATGATTGATGTTTTCCGATATTTGTTTTAATATTATTTCTAAATATGATTAAAATAAAGTGAAAAATTTATAATTATATATGGCGTGGGCTGAGTATGCACTAAAAGAGAAAGTGAAATTTCACTTTAAAGTTAGCTCATTTCGTTTGAACTGACATCTAGCAAGCGAGTTTGAAACTAAGGTAAAAATTACATTAAAAGTGGCGGTATATTTTAAACTTATAAAGAAATTGTATATAAAATATTTCGCTTCGTTGATTCATTGATTGTTTTATTCTACTTATTTATTAAAAACTTAAATGAATTTGTTTACAATATGTTTATTCCAATTAAGTTTTGACCTTTTGAAGACAATTGGCATTAAAAATATTCTTTTAACGGTCCCTTAGTAAAGGAAAACTTTATTTCACTTAATACTTAAGATGTTTTTCTTTAGTTTATATACTATATATACAGTATATATATATATATATATATATATATATATATATATATATATGTACTTTTTTCAATTAAATACCGAGGTCAAGGGATTTAATAATTTTAATCATATCTATTTTAATAGATTGTATAACATAGTATGATGTTAAAGAATCGATAAGATTATCTTTTCCGTCAAAAGCAATTGATTAAAAACGTTAATTGTCATCAATTAATTTCTAAAGAATTCAGGTTATTAAAAAAAATCTTTTTAATTTATCTTACTTTTCTAACAAGCAAAATTCACTCTGGTAAGATAGTGAATTTCAAATTAAAATGAATAAAAATAATTCAATTGGCGCACAGCACGGGTAGCTCGTGGTCGCCATCCATGTACCCATAAGATGTGGGCCCCTGAGCAAATTAGAGAATCCTAAATAAATACAAAATATCAAAAGAATTGGAAAAATTTTTTATAATGTGTAAAAATTTGTCAAATGGACCCCCTTTTGAATCGAAATTAACCAACAAAGGATCCCCATAGAGATTTGACATTGGCTCTATGGAAGGAAGAGCTCGAAAATGAATATGAAAAATCTGAACTACTACACTGTACTTCAAACAATTTTCACAAAAAATTTACTGATTTATTTTTTAAAGGGCATATAAAAAATAGTTGACATATATGAATTTTAATTTAAAAATTCATATTCTGTTACCATGGCAACCATTAAATTTATTTCAAAATCTAGCAATTATGTAACAGGTAATAATAGATATGAGTATTCACAGTCCAAAATTATATGAAGATATAGATATAATAGAATAAAATTTCGTATAATTAAATATTTATTTATTTTGTAGTGTAAATTTAAAAAAATTTTGAAAGGTTGCCCGCCAAGTAGGACGATGATAGGTTCACTCTGGTTGACGACTGACAACACGTTGCTAACTTATGACTGACTCTCTTATTCTCTTTCTTTTACGACGCGCAACAACCAACTTATGCTCTCTTATGATTTATGCCGCTCGTTGCTTTATGTCTTATGCTTTATTTATGTTCAAATACTCGTTATCATTTTCATTAATAAATATTCTATTTGTTTGTTATAATTCAGTTCGTTCTTATTATTTAAATTCTCCATTATATTATACTACAATTTTAAGGTCTTTTTCGGCATCTAAGGCCATTTAGACCATTTATTTCAAATGAAATAAATTTTTCTCGCCTGGGACGGGAGGCGAAACCGGGACCACAGCCCGCGAAGCTAGTGTCTTCTCCATAGGCGTAGCCAGAAATTTTCGATGGGGGGGGGGGGTTCAGGATGATTTCTCCCCCCCCCCCCCCAGGCAGTATATGTCGTCTAATGAAATATATGGCAATCCACTCCGCTTCGCCCCCTGGACCCTCCTCGGACTGGCTTGAGCCCGCCCTTACTTAAGGTATGTACCGTATGTGCGGCAATTTTTCATTCAACTCGTTTCATACAATAAAAAATACAACCCTCTTATCCAGGGCCGCAGACAGACTTGAAGAGCCCCGGGGCTACTTACTAATACGCCCCCCCCCAAAAAAAAAAAAAAAAAAAAAAGTTTTTTTTTATTATGTAAAAGGCTATTGGGGCCTTCATGCAAACAGTTTTTGACACAACTTTTCAAATAGATATACCATAGCTTACATACATAGCTTACAATATTTATTTAAATAAAGTTATTTAAAAATTTTTCAAAATTTCCTAAACAGAGTTACAATAATTTATCGAAGAATCCGGACAGGGGATTTCCGGAGGAATCTGAGGTATGGAAAATTTTTTGAAAATTAGCCACTGAAATCTGCGTTTTTAGCTATCTTGAGTCGTGAAAAAGATCAAACTTGATTTTAACGTAAAGGGCCCGGGCCCCCTGAGGAAAAAATTTCAAGAAAATGATTTTTTTTTAATTGAAATTTTAACCATGAAAATCATTTATTATTAGAATTTTAAGGTGGGAGCGCAATGAGCCCGGGCCCCGGAGATATAGCCCCCCCCCCCCTCATATCTGCGGGCCATAGCAGAGTTTTTATCTGTTTCTCTTGACAAGAGTCCCATCTCGGATCTCTTTAAGAAAAAAAAAATAATAAATTTATTTATATAATAATTTTTATTATTTTTCATTTGAGAGATTTAATCAATTTTAATAAGCTTTAATTTTTAAAGCAAAACAAAAATCAATTCTTTTCAATGGAAAAATTCTGAATTTTCTCAAATTTTTTGCGTTTCCCTTAATAACATTATTTTATTTAATTTTTTTTGAGCTAGAGAAAATTATGTGTTTTGTATATAGAGCTTAAATATCTAGTCATGGCTTGGGTCCGATGGGGGGGGTTTGACTCCCCCAAATCCCCCCCCCTAGGCTACGCCTATGGTCTTCTCTCTGAGCCACGGGTCAAGGGCTATTTATTTTTTATTATAAGGAAATAGTTTTCATTTTGAAAAAAATAATAATCCATCAAGTTCGAAAAATTTCAAAAAATTTCAGACTTTCTATCTTCAATGTAAAATTCATTTCTATCCGATTCTACCTGTTTGCAATTTATTACAAGAAATCGTTTTTAACTAAGAACAGCTTTGTAATCCGAGAACGCATCAAGGAAGTCGTTCCGCATTTAAAGACAAGGAAGAAACAGAAGGATCTATTATAAGTCTTTATAAAATCATTTTCATAAATATTTGAAAGAACCTCCCAAATAAATAACGAAATTAAAAATAATAAAATTAATTGGACCGGAGGTCTAGGATAAAGGTAGTCTGTCCGTAGCGAAAACGGGAAGTCCAGGTAGGGGCCATGATTCGACCATATATTTGTTAAGCCTTTTTATTCGGAATTAAGCAAGTGGGACCCGGTGAGAATAGGGGGGCCAATGCGTGTGAAGAATGTGGCGGCGCGGTTTAGTATAAAGCAAAATATCACAGATTTCGATAGCTATTTCAAGATACTTCATTTGCTTTCGTTAAAATAAAAGTTTAAATTTTTATTGGGATTTTGGATTTTGGAAATATGTTCTTTTACTTTTATGTGATTCTCTCAATGTGCTGCCCACAAAAAAACAACTTTTATTTCTAATAAAGCTGTGAATGTTATTTATTGGCGAGCCCAAACATCCAATGGCCTCCGGGAATCGAACCCAGGATATCCAGCCCGGGGCATAGGCATGCGGTACATTGCACTAGGCCACCGGACCCTCGACCTCTTAAATTTTTATTAAAGAAATGATGCAAATATGTAAGCAATAAATTTGCAATTTTAATAATTCCTTCCTTACAATAAAATTAGAAAAAAAGTTTTCTTCTGAATAAATTTGTTTCGCTGGCTTAAGTGTTTTACTATCAATTAAGAAATTTAGATTTTTATTTTTCGGTAAATAAAAGCACAACGATATACAAACAATAAAAATATTTGTCAAAAATCTTAGAGGTAGAAAATGATCCTTGCGGTAAAAGACAACGGATACTATCACAAAAAAATCCGTTATTAAATAAAAATAAAAAGCTTGATAAAAATACAAAGATTATGAAAGAAAAGTGGTGTTTTCTTACTATTTCGTTAAGTTAAATCATTAGAGATCTGGTCTACTAAGAAAGTGAAAGCTGGATATTACAATAAAAAAGAAAAAACAATAGGGATATTATTATTTAATTCGGATTATTTCATCTTCCCAAATAGTGAAAACAGGAATTGAATTTAATGATATCCTCGGCAACTTGTTAAAGTTAAGAATAGGGTCCGACCGAAACAAGATTTTCAGCCGAAACCGAAACCGAATATTCGGCCTCAACCTTAGTTTCGGCGGAAACCGTAACCGAAACCGAAACTTGTATTTCCTATAAAAATTTTTTTCATTTTACCTTTTTTTTTTTTGAATTTTTTTTTCCCTCCCGTGAAAATCATTTTACCTTTTTTTTAGGGAGACTAAAATTTTTTTCTCCCTCAAGTGCAAATTATTTGACCTTTTTTTTTTTTGCATGCGAGTCTCATCCCATTTTTTTCAGACTCTGGTTTCGGCCGGCCGAAACCGAAACTACGGCCGAAACCATGATTTTTGGCCGAAACTGGCCGAAACCGTAACCGAAACCGAATATTCGGTCGGTTCCTAGTTACGAATGTGAAAAATGGTATTTGTGAATTTGGTTCGTTTGCCGTAATACAGTCGAGCCACAAGGGCCTGATGTGCTCTAGAGTGGAGCCTTGAGCTTAGTCAATCAAACCAATATTGACGTGACAACGTCTTACAAATCATGTGTCTATAGTGGCATGTTAGAGGGGCTTGCACGAAAAAGTTTATTGGCTTGAATAACTCCTCTGTCTTAAGAGGTATAATTATGAGAAATATACGGTTAGAAAGAATGAGTTTTCAGCTAAAGATTGCACCATTTATTTTTTTCCTATCATTTTATTTTACCGCGCTGCGGTAAATTCTAATTTGAAAGTTTAAACCCCTGTAGATTCCGAACGACTATTCAGATCAGACCAAATGAGATGTCATTTGGTGCAGAAAGAAAACCTATAATAGAATAAATAAAAAAATCCCGAGTAATTAACTCCAAAATTGGTTTTTTTCTCGAAAAACCTCATTTTTTAGGCAAAAAAATATCGAAAAATAGCCCTACTTGTGCAACGCATAGCTACTTGACCATAAAAGCTACATTAAATCTAAATATAGTTTTAGAAAGAGTGGTCCAATGCCCAGAGGTTATTTTTTCATTTTTTTGATATGACGTCATTTTACCGCATGAGAGCACTCGGCGGGATTTCGTTTTTCGAAATTTTAAACCCCTGTAGATTCCGAACGGCTAATCAGATCAGACTAAATGAGATGTCATTTGGTGCAGAAAGATAACCTCTAAGAGAATAAATAAAAAAATCCCGAGTAATTAACTCCAAAATTGGTTTTTTCTCGAAAAACCTCATTTTTTAGGCAAAAAAATATCGAAAAATAGCCCTACTTGTGCAACGCCTAGCTACTTGACCATAAAAGCTACATTAAATCTAAATATAGTTTTAGAAAGAGTGGTTCAATACCCCCAGGGCTTTTTTTCTTTTTTTTGATATGAGGTCATTTTTCCGCATGAGAGCGCTCGGCGGGATTTCGTTTTTCGAAATTTTAAACCCCCGTAGATTCCGAACGGCTAATCAGATCAGACTAAATGAGATGTCATTTAGTGCAGAAAGATAACCTCTAATAGAATAAATAAAAAAATCCAGAGTACTTAACTCCAAAATTAATTTTTTTTTTCGAAAAACCTCATTTTTAAGCATAAGTCGCCCTTAATGGATAAAAGTTTGGCCACACCTGTCATATATTGTTTCAATGAAAATGTTTGAACATGTTTATTTATGAAAACAAACTACTAGTAAAAAAATATAAAAACAATACTTTCTCTCTTTATATTTAAATATAGGTAAGGAAAAAAAAATTTTTTTGAAATCAAGCAAAAGACGTTGTCACGTTAAAAAGCCACCGGCTGTGTAGAAGACACAGCTAACACCTAATTTTTTTAAAATAAATCAATCGACTTTTTTTAAGGCGGTTAAGGAGGCAAAGCTGTTCGCATGTTTATGCCGATAAGATGGAGTTAGGGGTCTGTCAACTATTTCGAAAATTTGCCAACAGATGGCAGGATATAGGGTTATATTTAATTTCATGAATTTGTTTAATTATCGTTTCGTTTTAATAATGAATAGTTTATAAATATTATTATTAATAAAATATCATTTATAACAGCATAAAAATATATAAATATAGGCATATAAGTGATCAGATAATGCCGTAAGATAACCAGTCCGATATCGAATTGATATTCGACGATAGAGAGAATCTTTTACCATTTATTTTTTCGGCTCTTCTCAAAAATAAAGGAATCTACATTTGTTTCTTTAACATAGTGCCGTGGCCTATTTGCTGGATAATTTTTAAATAAATGGATTTGATTTCCCGTTATGCCTAGAAAAGAATTACAACATAAAACAATAGCTGTTTTTTTTTTTTTATTTTGTTCTTTTTTAATCTTTTTAAGTAGTTTTATACAATTGAAAAAAAGAAATGGCTTCTCTCTTTCTCAGATCGAAAGTTGATATCTTGATAGTTAAGTGAAGTTGGGGGTTTCTAAATTTGTATTTCAAATAACTTTGAAATTTGAAGAAATTTTTCTATGCAAATTTTTTTTTTTAATGAATTAAATTAATTTTCTTAAAGTAGCGTAAATTGGGAGGGAAGACACGAATGTTATTGTAAATCTTATAGATGTATCGATCCCCAAACCCTAAATAAGAGAGGGGTGGAAGTCAATAAAATTATTATTATATATACTTATAGATATGCTTTTATAAAAGATACATAATATATAATAACATTTATAAAGTATTCATTGTTAAAAGATCAATGAAAATCAACCAAATGCATTAAATTATTAGCTACCCTTCTGACATCTCTTGGCAAATTTTTGTAATAGGTGTTTTTTTTTGGCTTACTTTTCAAAACACACAACGCCCTCTTATCGGGAAAAAATGTGTAACACAGCGCAGCCCCCTGGCTAGACGGAAAGCCCCGCCGAAGGCGGGGCTTTGCGTCTAGTTTTAATTATAAAGCCTCTAGATACGTTATTTATTATTTTTGGAATTAAATTCATTTAAAATAGTAGAATTCAAGTTGTAATATAATTTTAAAAGAAAACAATCAATTTTTTAAGACAATCGATGAAAAGAATATGATAAAATCACATTCGCTGGGCTATATCTTAGAGGCCGTAGGGCGCCTATGCCGGTTTCGGGGGGCGCCAAGGCCTCGATGCTCCTGGGGCAGGGGGGCTCGCGCCCCCCCTCGCCCCCCCTGGTTACGCCACTGATTCTAATTTGTTATTTTTATTTTTTTTTTTTTTTTTTTTTAATTAAAAACATTCACACTTTTTTCTCATTCACACACACATTCACAGACACATTCATACAGTCTTTTCGGCAACTTAGGCCATTTAAGACTTTGACGATAACCGTTGTAGAGAATATATCTATTGTGGGTTGAGGCATTTCTATTTAAGCCAACTGGTATCCAAGTGGCTTAAATAAAATCATCGGACTGCCTGGGTCCGAACCCGCGACGTTTGGCATAGGAGGTAGGCACGCTACCTACTACGCCAAACCCGGGGGCTATTTTTATTTTGATTCAACTTATTTTAACAATAACGCGATGAGATGTGATATATTTTACAATATGCAAAAGGTTAGGTCCACTGGTAACTGAGGCAGCCATTTGTTTTTCATTTGCATAACCCAGCCTTGGAGTATATGTATATGGGTGATTCTTTTACAAACCGAACACTTTCTGACCGACATGTTTTTGATTTGGATGAAATTTTTTTTACGGGTTCTATGACGAAAAAAAGATAGCCATCCGCGAGGATTTTCTTTTTCTTTAATATTTTGGGAAATATCGAGGGTCGAAAATGTGCAAATTTGATGATTTTCTGCTTAGACGCTCACTTTTAAAAATTCATAACTCTGCTTCTATTTGAGCTAGAAAAAAACTTTTTTTACCATTTTAAAGCTAAAAGAGTGAACTTTAAGAAAAAAATTGTTCCACCAAAATTTATTAAAGATTTCACATTGTTATCAACAATTGAAATCTTTAAATCGATTTTTAACAATGGGGCCCCAAATGTATTGCATTTTTATTATAACCATCGCATTCTACGTCGAATTTTATACCGATAACGGTTTTTTAATCGATGGAGAATCAATTAGTACTATTGAAAAAAAATCCCGCCAAGTGCTCTCATGCGGTAAAATGACGTCATATCAAAAATAAGAAAAAAAAGTCCGGGGGCATTGAACCACTCTTTCCAAAACTATATTTAGATTTAATGTAGCTTTTATGTTCAAGTAGCTATCCGTTGCACAAGTAGGGCTATTTTTCGATATTTTTTTGCCTAAAAAATGAGGTTTTTCGAGAAAAAAACCAATTTTGGAGTTAATTACTCGGGATTTTTTTACTTATTCTGTTAGAGGTTTTCTTTCTGCACCAAATGACATCCCATTTAGTCTGATCTGATTAGCCGTTCGGAATATACAGGGGTTTAAACTTTCAAATTAGAATTTACCGCAGCACGGTAAAATAAAATGGTAGGAAAAAATAAATGGTGAAATCTTTAGCTGGAAACTCATTCTTTCTAACCGTATATTTCCCATAATTATACCTCTTAAGACAGAGGAGTTATTCAAGCCGATAAACTTTTTCGTGCGAAGATTTTTTTTCTTGCCCTAGAGCATGAACGACAAAGTTTATCGGCTTGAATAACTCCTCTGTCTTAAGAGGTATAATTATGGGAAATATACGGTTAGAAAGAATGAGTTTCCAGCTAAAGATTTCACCATTTATTTTTTTCCTACCATTTTATTTTACCGTGCTGCGGTAAATTCTAATTTGAAAGTTTAAACCCCTGTATATTCCGAACGGCTAATCAGATCAGACTAAATGGGATGTCATTTGGTGCAGAAAGAAAACCTCTAACAGAATAAGTAAAAAAATCCCGAGTAATTAACTCCAAAATTGGTTTTTTCTCGAAAAACCTCATTTTTTAGGCAAAAAAATATCGAAAAATAGCCCTACTTGTGCAACGGATAGCTACTTGAACATAAAAGCTACATTAAATCTAAATATAGTTTTGGAAAGAGTGGTTCAATGCCCCCGGACTTTTTTTTTCTTATTTTTGATATGACGTCATTTTACCGCATGAGAGCACTTGGCGGGATTTTTTTTCAATAGTACTAATTGATTCTCCATCGATTAAAAAACCGTTATCGGTATAAAATTCGACGTAGAATGCGATGGTTATAATAAAAATGCAATACATTTGGGGCCCCATTGTTAAAAATCGATTTAAAGATTTCAATTGTTGATAACAATGTGAAATCTTTAATAAATTTTGGTGGAACAATTTTTTTCTTAAAGTTCACTCTTTTAGCTTTAAAATGGTAAAAAAAGTTTTTTTCTAGCTCAAATAGAAGCAGAGTTATGAATTTTTAAAAGTGAGCGTCTAAGCAGAAAATCATCAAATTTGCACATTTTCGACCCTCGATATTTCCCAAAATATTAAAGAAAAAAGAAAATCCTCGCGGATGGCTATCTTTTTTTCGTCATAGAACCCGTAAAAAATTTCATCCAAATCAAAAACATGTCCGAAATCTCGAGACCCTGTCAGCTAATAGTTTTACCAATATGATTTTATACCACAATACCCCGAAATGTCCAAAATGTCCCCTCGTGGAAAATCGAAATTTACTAGGTCTTATATATGTCGTAGACAGATCGTGAAATTAGACAGTTCATGAACTGTCTAGACAGTTCATGAACTGCAGCCAGATCGTGTAATGGTCAAACAGTTACATGATCTGGCTAAAAATTTTAGACAGTTCATGAAATGCAATTAGGCCTTAGACAGATCGTGTAATGCTCGAGAATTACATGAAATTTCTAAATTTTTTAGGCAGTTCATGAACTGCCTAACAGCAGTTTTGCCGATCGTGTACTGTTTGTAATTTAATGCAATAAATCTAAAAAAAAAAGTTTTATTTTTTCGAAAATCAAAAAAAGGGCTTCTATAAGTTGTAGACATTTTAAATAGCTTTAATTTAAAAAAAAATTGAGGTAGATAGCTTCAAATTTGTGGCCGCTGGAATCTTCCAAAATTAGAACCCCGAGACGCGCACCTTAACTCAAGATTTACAAAGTGAGGAAGATTTGGAAAATTTAGTAATCGATAATAATAATAATATTAAAAAAATTGACTTATTTCGAGATCTTTATTTGCTTTACAAACAGTACACGATCGGCAAAACTGCTGTTAGGCAGTTCATGAACTGTCTAAAATTTTTAGACATTTCATGTAACTGTGTATTACACGATCTGGTGTATTACACGATCTGGCTGCAGTTCATGAACTGTCTAGACAGTTCATGAACTGTCTAATTTCACGATCTGTCTACGACATATACATTTTAAAAATATTCATAAAGCATTTCCCTTTGAATAAAACATTATCGAATTTTAAAATATGTTTATAAAGGGGAAGGAGGGGGAGTAAATATTCAAAAAATAGTTCGGCTCCCCTTCCCGAAAAATAATTATATATACTCCCCTGTGATGTTTGCCACTTTTACCATAGGTTCGTTTCCGCGACAAAAATTAGTTTCAATTGATTTGACTACCAATCAAATTAAATAAATAGCGACCAGGTCTAAACGACCTCAGATGTCGAAAAATAGTTTTAAAAAAATCTAATGTTCCTGGACCCCTAAAAAAGCGTGGGGCCCATAGGCGAAATGACAAAAAACGAAAATTAAAATTTATTATATCTATGATTAATTAGTCTATATAATAATAATTGTGAGATTTAATTTGAGGTATTGTTAGTAAGACATTAACTCCAAAACTACTTGACGTATTTTCACTTTTTACTTTCTCGTATAGAGAAAGTATTGTAATCGTAAAAAAATTCGACTTCGAGATTTTGATGTTTCTCCACGTTTTAGACCTCCCTGAGTCCAAAAATACCATTTTTGGCATTATGTCTGTGTGTTAAATTAGATTTTATTTATTTAGGTTAACTTTTCTAAACCCCCGTAACGAGTTTTCCGAGTTAAATAAGACCATCTTCGTGAAATTTTTTATAGAGTAGGCCTACATTAAGAAAATATGGGAAATGACTTCCCCGAGGCTTTCTCGTATATTCTTTTGGAATTACGTCTGGGTGGTGTGTGTGTGTGTGAAAACGATTGCTTAAAAACCAAAGCAGCTAGATCGATGAAATTTGGTATATGCTCCTTACACTAAAATTGTAGATTTCTATCAACTTTTGGAGTGAATACGTCACTTGGAAGTAGTACTTTACCTAATAAGTTTTTTCAGAAATTTATTTGTTTCACAAATTTATTTGTTTATATTTACATCTTTTTTAATGACTCCTGTATGATTTTGTTTTGATTTTTTCTCAAAATTAACGAAAAATGTCGTTTTCTTCTGTGATTATTTCAAAAACTATTCAGTTTTCGGAAAAATGTCAAAGAATAAAAACTTTTTAAAATTGAGTATTTTATCATAATATAACAAAGAAATTAAAAATTTCAAAATTTTTGAAAAAACTTTTTAAGTAAAGTACTACTTCCAACTGACGTATCTACTCCAAAAGTTGATAGAAATCTACAATTTTAGCGTATGGAGCTTATATCAAATTTCATCGAACTAGCTGCTTTGGTTTTTAAGCAATCGTGTTCACGCACACACACACCCAGACGTAATTGCAAAAGAATATACGAGAAAGCCTCGGGGAAGTCATTTCCCATATTTTCTTAATGTAGGCCTACTCTATAAAGAATTTCACGAAGATGGTCTTATTTAACTCGGAAAACTCGTTACGGGTGTTTAGAAAAGTTAACCTAAATAAATAAAATCTAATTTAATTATCTTTTTTTTAATGTTGATAAATAACAATCCATTCCCCCTGGCCCTAAGGGAAAACCTATGGAAGAGAGGCCTTTCTTTAAAAATTTAACGAGAAAATATCTATGGGGACAAAGTCGAAGCGGGCTACGCAGCTAGTCTCCATTTAAATGTCACTTGTCAGTTGGTAGCTACTTTGAATAAAGAGAACAAGCAAATCAGCGGGGAAGACAAATGGAATTTGTCGAAAGCGTAGTAGAGGCAAGAACAAAGAAAACTCGTCGACACAAAATGGCAGTCGCAACCTCGAAACTTGTCAGAGGCTCCCTTGGGTGGCAGCGAAGGAAAAAATCGAATTTCCATTCTCGTCTACATTCATTCTCGAAATTAGGAATTAGGAAGAGATGGTCCATCTACTAGGAATAAACGACAAAAAAAGTGAAAATTCGAGTTTGACAAGAAAAAAAATGAAATCCAATTTTTTCAACGATAAAACGGAGAATCTCACTGAATTTAGGGCCGGAGGGGAGAGGGCAATCTGTCTTTACTCGTGTACTCCATAGAAAAGATAGGAGAAATGGTTGCCATGGTAACAAAATATAAATATTTTTTTATAAATTTTTTGAACTTGAAAATCGAATGTACCGTACTGACGGAAACTAAATACATGTCGACACAAAGAAATCTGGTGCGACCAGTCACACCAGATTTTTCAAACACTTGTCCCCCCCCCCCCCTAGTTCAATTTTTTGGAATTTGTAAATATTAAATTTCTAATTTTTCATTAGAATACTTGATCCTTTTGTAAAAGAATATTTATTATTTTGTCAAATGTTTAATTTTTAATGTAACAAGTTTTTCAAATAAAAATCTTGGTTTTGGAAAACGATAGATGTCGCCATTGACTATCTTAAGAAACCGTGTAGGGAATTTATGTCTGTATGATTCAATATGTTTTTTGTACGTGTTGAGATATGAACCATTCGTGGCTGATTTTGCAAAAGTGTCTAGGGATCCAAGATAAGCTAAAACAACATTTAATTATTTAAAAAAATCTCGTGTGACGGTCGCACAGCACACAACTTTCTCCTACCTTCGGTTATCGAAAGTTGGGTTTTGGCCTTGTCCCACCAGATTTTTTGTGTCGACACATTTTTAGTTTGCAACAGTACGGTAGGCCTACATTAGAATTCAAGATGTAAAATTTATAAATTTGGGAACATATTTATATTTTGTTATAATGGCAACCATTTTCGACATGAAACCAATACTTTCTCTCTATATATACAGGGTGGTACATGAAGAATGGTAAATATTTTAAGGGCTGGTAGTATAGACGAATTGCAATAAAAATTTCCATATAACATGTGTCCAATGGTGGTACTATATAATTCAACGTTTGTCAACAGAGGTATTTTGTTGTTGACATAATTTGTTCTTCCCAATATACATAGTTTGTGTGATTCGAAATATATAAATACTGAGTGTCTGTTTGTCTGTCCATCTGTTTGCCAACTTTCCATTAGAATTTTGAAATTTAATTTCCACTCTTCCATTCCTTAAATACCTAAATAAAGCGCGTAATTGCATATTCTATTTGCTAACTAACATGTCGGAAAACCAATTTTCCATCCGAATCATACCCCCTTGGCACTATGGTTCAAATTTTATATTGCATATTGCATACTTGGTGAATATTGCACAGAGTTACATATTTAAAAGGTTTTACACTTTTTAATTTCTCTTACCTCTACATATGTTAATATATAGGCCTATAGCGATAAATTATTGGATCCATGTCAAAAATTCGATGTCGAGATTTTGATGGATATACACGTTTTGAGGTCCCCTGAAACAAAAAAGTGGTTTTCGCGACATGGTCTGTCTGTCTGTCTGTGTGTCTGTCTGACTGTGAACAAAATATCCCAAGAACAAAAAGAGCTAGGAGGTTGATATTTTATATTTTTTTTCGATTTTCTCAAAATTGGCTCCAACGATTTTGTTTAAAATAAAAAATCAATTATAGTATTGGTGATGGGTAGGCAGCCAGGATTAGAAATAAAACATGAATTTTTATCTCATTCTACTCGTCGACGTTTCGGGTGCTAATCGCCCCCTTCCTCAGGACTGGGCAGGTGTCAATTATAACAAGAATCTAATCGAGACTTTTGCTTCAACAACACCTTGTATTGAATGAAAGCATACTTGCTACTTAAAATTACACATTGTAATAAAAATGTTTAAATCACAACAAATGACATCGTCTTGTTATAATTGACACCTGCTCAGTCCTGAGGAAGGGGGCGATTAGCACCCGAAACGTCGACGAGTAGAATGAGATAAAATTTCGTGTTTTATTTCTAATCCTGGCTGCCTACCCATCACCAATACTATATACACAGTCTCCAGCCAAAGAAAAATTTATCAAAAATCAATTATTTTTTAGATGCTCTTTAAAATGTATATTCTCATTTTGCCATTGAAATCTTCTGAAGACCACTTTACTCTTGTGCTACATAGAAAAGATAGGAGAAATGGTTGCCATGGTTAACAAAATATAAATATTTTGCCATACTTATAAATTTCACATCTTGAATTCAATTGTACCCTACTGTCGGAAACTAAATATATGTCGAGACAAAAAATCGGGTGTGACAAGCACAGTACACAACTTTCGATTACCGAAGGTAAGAGCAAGTTGTGTGCTGTGCTTGTCACACCAGATTTTTTCAATTTATTGCAATTTTAATTGAACGGAAATTGATGAAAAAATAACTTTAAGAATTATTTTATTAAGGTTTTTTTTTATATAATTCAACGATTGTCAACAGGAAATTTCGTTTTTTTTTGTAAAAATAAGTCTTTTAAAAATTATTTCACTTCGAATATATGCATAATAAATAAATAAATACAAAAAATTACGCTTAGAAGTATTTTATTTTATAGAGGGTGAGTTTTCGGGGTTGATTAATTAAATAAGTTTTTTAAAAATTATTTCACTTCGAATATATCCATAATAAATAAATAAATACAAAAAATTACGCTTAGAAGTATTTTATTTTATAGAGGGTGAGTTTTCGGGGTTGATTAATTAAATAAGTTTTTTTTAAATTATTTCACTTCGAATATATCCATAATAAATAAATAAATACAAAAAATTACGCTTAGAAGTATTTTATTGTATAGAGGGTGAGTTTTCGGGGTTGATTAATTAAATAAGTTTTTTTTAAATTATTTCACTTCGAATATATCCATAATAAATAAATAAATACAAAAAATTACGCTTAGAAGTATTTTATTTTATAGAGGGTGAGTTTTCGGGGTTGATTAATTAAATAAGTCTTTTAAAAATTATTTCACTTCGAATATATCCATAATAAATAAATAAATACAAAAAATTACGCTTAGAAGTATTTTATTTTATAGAGGGTGAGTTTTCGGGGTTGATTAATTAAATAAGTCTTTTAAAAATTATTTCACTTCGAATATATCCATAATAAATAAATAAATACAAAAAATTACTCTTAGAAGTATTTTATTTTATAGAGGGTGAGTTTTGGGGTGTGTAAAAGAAGTGAGTCTTTTAATAGTTATTATATTAAGAGATATCGATTTTATTCTCAATAGAATAAATCCCCGTTAGTTTGTTTTCAAATGAAAAGTATTTTTTTATAAAAAGAGAATTTATTTGTTAATTTTATTTCATGGGCGCTCTGATAGCAATGCAATTTCTCTATTGATCGATGCTTGCCTGTATGTCTCTAGTTGAATTCGAGTCGTGTCATGAGTCACTCCGTTCGTCTCTCGCGTGTGTTTTAGTTTCTTTTTAATATTGTGGTGTGTTATTTGTGCAATTAAGACGTTCATCCACCTGCTCGTTTGGTCCTCTTATCATTAAGGTATTGAATATTTCCTTATCTCATTTGCATAACAGATTAACTAACATTTTATAATTATTTATATTTCCACTTTTTTTCTCTCTTTTTAATAAACTCATAATAATATCCAATTTACCGGTATAATTATAACACTCTGATAAAGTATGACATCCAGGGAGTGAGAGGGTGTAAATCACCCCCTTCTAATAAACTAAAATATTATTTTTTTTAATAGATAAAATTTAAAAACAAAAATTCTTTATTAATTCACTATTATTAACATTTTTTCTTTAATCATATGAAGTCTGTTCTCTTTTTCTCTCCATCCTCCCCCACCCCATGCTTTTCTTAACAAAAACTCTAACTTTTCTATTATAATTAGTAATTAAATATTTTTTTAAATTGAAAAATTAAATTCCTAAATTTCGTCTATTTCTTTGTTATTTGTGCAAAAACGACGTTCGTTCACCCCCCAAATTCACGACTCCAGGTTTGATCATCTAATTATTAAGGTATTTAATAAAGTGGGATGAGAGAGGGGTGTAATCCACCCCCTTCTAATACTCCAAATCAATATTATAAATAAAATTTCAAAATAAAAATTATATTTTTTATTAAATTCTTCCCTCCATTCAATTGGGGTATGTCCTCTCTCCCTCTCCTTAACAAGGGCGGATCCAGAGGAGTTTTTCAGTGAGGGGGAAAGGTAATCTGGTGTGAGTGATTGCACATTACACAACTTTCTCTTACTTTCGGTAATTTAAAGTTGCATTCTGTATTCGTTTGCCAGATTTTTTTTTGCGTCGAAATAGATTTGAACAAACAAACATCCCTACTGAGCATTTTGAGGGACCCACTTTTTTTTTGAATTAGGGACCCTCAAAACGAGTATATATTAGGAACCGACCGAATATTCGGTTTCGGTTACGGTTTCGGCCATGTTTCGGCCAAAAATCATGGTTTCTGGCCGTAGTTTCGGTTTCGGCCAAAAAGTGGCCGAACCTTTCGGCCGGCCGAAACCAGAGTCTGAAAAAAAATGGGATGAGACTCGCATGCAAAAAAAATCTGGTGTGACTGGCGCACAGCACACAACTTTCTCTTACCTTCAGTAATCGAAAGTTGTGTACTGTGCTTGTCACACCAGATTTTTCGTGTCGAAATATATTTAGTTCCCGATAGTACGGTCCATTTGAATTCAAGATGTAAAATTTATAAGTATGGGAAAATATTTATATTTTGTTACCATGGCAACCATTTCTCCTATCCTTCCCTATGAAATACAAGAGTAAAGTGGTCTTCAGAAGATTTCAATTGCAAAATGAGAATATACATTTTAAAGAGCATCTAAAAAATAATTGATTTTTGAATTTAAAAAAAAATCGTTGGAGCAAATTTTGAGAAAATCGAAAAAAACTGAAAAAGTACATCAGTAAAGTACTAGTACTCTTTGGCCGATTTTGATTAAAAGCTTATTTTTCCGGTCCCGGGGGTGTTTAACTTAAATATAAAATTTCAACCTCGTAGCTCAATTCCTTCATGCTTAAAAATTGAACACACACACACACACACACAGACAGACACACACACAGACAGACCATGTCGCGAAAACCACTTTTTTGGATTCAGGGGACCTCAAAACGTGAAGATCCATCATAATCTCGACATCGAATTTTTGACATGAATCCAATACTTTCTCTCTATATATATATTACATATATACATAGGTAAGAGAAAGTAAAAAAAAAGGTAAAATGATTTTCACGGGAGGGAAAAAAATTCAAAAAAAAAAAAAAAAAAAAAAGGTAAAAATGAAAAAAAATTTTTAGGCCTATAGGAAATACAAGTTTCGGTTTCGGTTACGGTTTCGGCCGAAACTAAGGTTGAGGCCGAATATTCGGTTTCGGTTTCGGTTTCGGCTGAAAATCTTGTTTCGGTCGGACCCTA
>JAKCPI010003473.1:0-15026 GCA_023213315.1 Euborellia annulipes
AAAGAACACCCATAAGAATCTTTCAAAGATAAAAAAGATAAAAAAATCTGGTGTGACTGGCGCACAGCCCCCTAAGGGGGTGCCTAACTTAGATAGAATATTTCAATCTCCTAGCTCTTATCGTCATTGAGATTTTTTCACACAGACAGACCAATTTGCGGGACCCTTTTTTGGACTCAGGGGACGTTAAAGCGTGTATATCCATTAAAATCTAGACATCGAATTTTTAACAAGATCGCCAAACTGTATTTATTTCATATATAGGCTAAGAGAAAGTAAAACGAATGCTAAAAGAAATTTTCAAACAAAATAATTTACTTATATTAGGTTTCAAATCGAAAAAAAGCCAAAAATAAAATTTTAATTTCCATATGTATATATTTATGTAGGCCTACAAGCTTTTCTACCATGTTTGAGGGTGTGTGTATGTAGATTTGGTAATCACTAAAAATAATAATTAAAAATAAAATATTAAATGTTTTAATGAAAAAAGCAAATAGATTTAAAATAAAATAATTGAAAAAAAAAAAAAATTAAAGATGAATTAATATATAATTTAAGGGAGTGCATTGAACGAAGGGGGGCGAATTATATCAAAAACTATTCATTAACAAACCAAAATAAATAAAAAAAGGGAATTACATAAATACACTAAACGAATGATGGACCGATAAGCTTAGAGGCTCGACTTGTACGTCCCTAGAGCAGGCCTAAGTCTCTCTGCACAACTTAACTTAAAGAGTAAAAATTATTCCCATTTATATTTCACAGAGATATTTTTAATTGAAATTCTAAATTGGTAAAAATTTTGTCCTTTCTCGACGGTGACATGTTTGCCGAAGGTGAGCAAGGGACACTGGCTAGGCCCAAAGCCCGCTGAAGGCGGGTCTTGCAGCTAGTTTCATATAAAATATTTCACTTTTTAATGTCACACAAAAAGATGAACTCCAGGCTTTGAAAATTACCGATTTTAATATGAAATTAAAAAGTGAAATAGAATTTATTTTTTCAATTAAAAAAAAAATATTTAATAATTACTAATTATGATAGAAAAGCATGGGGTGGGGGAGGAGAGAGAAAAAGAGAACGGACTTCATTTGATTAAAGAAAAACGTGTTAATAATAAAGAATATTTGTTTTTAAATTTTATCTATTAAAAAAAATAATATTTTAGTTTCACTCAAAAAAATAAAGTGCTTGAATCAATCAAAACGCTGTATGAAATAAGAATATTCGTTCTTCAAAATGAGCCAAGAATTTTGGCTTCTTGAAACAATATTTTTTTGAGAATGCCAATGCTTGCTTGGCTCATTCAAGAAGGTCATGGGGACAATATCAAGCATGACTTGGCTTTAATTTATTATAACAAAAAGTTGGTGTAAATGAAAATTTTTCGTTCTTATTTTAAGCATGACTTGGCTTTAATTTATTATAACAAAAAGTTGGTGTAAATGAATATTTTTCGTTCTTATTTTAAGCATGACTTGGCTTTAATTTATTATAACAAAAAGTTGGTGTAAATGAATATTTTTCGTTCTTATTTTAAGCATGACTTGGCTTTAATTTATTATAACAAAAAGTTGGTGTAAATGAATATTTTTCGTTCTTATTTTAAGCATGACTTGGCTTTAATTTATTATAACAAAAAGTTGGTGTAAATGAATATTTTTCGTTCTTATTTTAAGCATGACTTGGCTTTAATTTATTAACCTTTATTTACTTAAATATGGGACATTCATTCCACGCCAAATCGAACGGTTTGAAAAATTATAATTTTTCATTTCCTTCATTTTTTGATATTTTTAGTACCCCTTTAAAAACCCTTCCTGGTAACTTTTGAGATTTTTTTGATCACCGGTTCAAATTTTGAAAAAATTCCTTTTTTTGGTTTTTTGCACATAACTCCTACAAAAATGGTCCAATTTTCAACTTTTTATTTGAAATTTTCTTTTTTTTTTAGTTTTCAAGAAAAAATACAATTAAATTTTTTGAATAATTTTTCGGTGTTTTTTTTAAATTGCAAACATTTAGTAATTTCTTGAAAACTACACAAAAAAAAACAAAAATTTCAAATAAAAGGTTGGATCATTTTTGTATAAGGTATGAGCAAATAACCAAAAAAGAGGGTTTTTTTTTTCAAAATTTGAACCGGTGATGAAAAAATCCCAAAAGTTGCCCGGAGGGGTTTTTAAAGAGGTTCTAAAAAATATCAAAAAATGGAGGAAATCAAAAATTAAAATTTTTCAAACCGTTCGATTTGGCGTGGAATGAATGTCCCATATATAAATTCTTCTTTTGCTGATCGACGGAAGAAAAATAATTCTCCTAAAATGTGATAACTAAATTAGAACAAAAAATGGATTAATTTTGTGACAAAGGAAAAACATAAGTGTATTATTATTATTATTATTATTTTTTATTAAAATACCAAACAAATAAAATTCAAATACAAAGAAGCTTAGATTAATATGGCAAACATTACGATAAAATAAATTAAAAAAATAATAAAATATATTTATTTAAAAATAGAGATACATGTGTACCCAAACAAAATATTCTCGTTTCACCCAAACGAACTATAATTATAAATGGTTGTATTGATAAACCTAATTTTAAATAATTCTCTCTTCTTTCTTGTACTTTATGGTGATCGTTGTTATTTCAAGAACTTGGCTGTACTGGGAATCGGCGATCCCTGGCTTCCAATCAAGGGCGGATCCAGAGGTGTTTCTCGGGGGGGAGGGGGGGACTATTTTTTCTTAATTTCCGAAATTTAAAGGCGCATTCTGTACTTGCCCTTGCTTCCAATACATCCCGGTCTTGGCTGATTTTTTTATTCTACAAGTTGGTTTGAAGATTCTGTGTAGTAAATTTACTATAGTATAGTTTTTTATGTCTAAAAGAAAAATTCATTTTTATTAGAAATGGATCAAATAATTAGAATGATAATATTTTACTCACCTTCATTTTTTATAGATTCCAATTCTCTGGCTTCTTTTAAAGAGTATTTTTCTTTTATGGAACTTTTTTTTTTTTTTTAATTTTATTAGAAAAATTATCCCATTTAAAAAAAAGATTATTTCCTTTATCTGGAAAAATATAATTAAAATCCAGATCAACCTGAAAAATAACAAAATATAAATATTTAGATATATAATTTGTTTATTAATTTATTAAAGGTCTTTTAAAAATTTAATTTTAAAAGTGTTAAATCCCATTTTGAAATTGTTTATTTCCAATTTGAAAATAAAAAGGTATACTGTAATTATTCAACATACCAACAAGGGTCCTTTCGAATGTTTGTATAAACAATTGGTGTTCGTTCAGCCTAAGAGGCAAATAAAAATAAGAAAATTTGCAAAAAACAAAAAAATTATAAACATATTACTTACTTGTTTTATTAATAAGGCACAATATTTCTTGATTAAATATAATTATATATAAAGGTTTATAAATATAGTATATATGGTATGATAATATAGAGATTTTATCCAATTTTATATTTGAGACAAAACACACTTTTAACTTTTTGATGTTGTCCTTTGCGATTCACAACTGCAAATGTATAACCGCCCTGTGCTGGCATTGAGCATGCATCCCCTCGGAACATTCGGCTACTGTCGGCTACATTCGTTTTGGAAGCTTTTGTTTTGGAAACAGTAGAATAGAAATTCTATAGAGTACGGAAAAGAATATAACTGTCCATATTCTAACTAAACTTGGAAAAATGTTTTGTTAAAAAAATAAAATTTTTAACAAAAGCCTTTTATATAGTCCAGGGGCCGACAACCTATTTTAAGTAGAAAGCCATTTTTCTTTAAATAATTTTTAAAAATCAATAGCTGCTTCACACTTTTATAAACATATTTTTACCAAATAGAATTACTATATTTTCTTATAAAAATTAAAATATAGGTTCAATGTACAAAAAGCACTACAAAAGTTATGTTCAAATACAAAAAAAATCTGGTGTGACTGGTCGCACAGCACACAACTTTCTCTTATCTTCTGTAATCGAAAGTTGTGCTCTGTGCTTGTCACATCAGAATTTTTGTATCGAGATATATTTAGTTTCCGCCAATATATTAGAATTCAAGAAGTCAAATTTATAAACATGGAAAATATTTATATTTTGTTACCATGGCCTCTTTTCTATGAAGTTCAAGATTAAAGTGTGGTTCAAACAATTTGAGGGCAAAATGAGAATAACATTTAAAAGAGCATCTAAAAAATAATTGATTTTTAAATTTTAATCAAAATCGATGAAGCGAATTTTGAGAAAATCGAAAAAAAAAAAACTGAAAAAGTACATCAGTAAAGTACTAGTACTCTTTGGCCGATTTTGTTTAAAATCTTATTTTCACGCTCTAGGTGGATGTCTAACTTAAATATAAAATTTCAACCTAGCTCAATTCCTTCATGCTTTAATTTGAACAGACACAGACAGACAGACCATGTAGGGAAAACCACTTTTTTGGATTCAGATTAAAATCTCGACATCGAATCTTTGACATAAATCCATTACTTTCTCTCTATATATTAACATATATAGAGGTAGTTAGAAATATTTTATTCAATGATTACTTTTACAGGTACCTGAAGAGTACCTGAAGGGCCACTAAGGGCAATGGCCTGAGAAAGGTAACCCTTCATAAATAAAAGAAAATGGGTTTGAAATAAGCATAATAGTTCTACCGCCTTCTTTTTAATATTTTTCTAAAGCCTGGGACTGTTATCAATAGAGACTAGTTTTTGAAATAAGAGTGAGTATATTCAATTAAGAAAGACGTTGTCGGTTCAAGAATTTTTCATTTATGAACCAAGAAGAAAATACATTATTGAATCAATATGCCAATTCTTGAAAAATTCTCATCCGTTTTTTTTTGAGTGTTATTAGAAGGGGGTGATTTACACCCTCTCACTTCTTGGGTGTCATACTTTATCAGAATGTTATAATTACAAATTGGATAATATTATGAGTTTATTAAAAAGAGAAAAAAATGAAAATATACTAAATATGTAATATTGCGATCATATCAAAAATTCGACGTCGAGGATATATACTCGTTTTGAGGGTCCCTAATTCCAAAAAAAAGTGGGTCCCTCAAAATGCTCAGTAGGGATGTTTGTTTGTTCAAATCTATTTCGACGCAAAAAAAAATCTGGCAAACGAATACAGAATGCAACTTTAAATTACCGAAAGTAAGAGAAAGTTGTGTAATGTGCAATCACTCACACCAGATTACCTTTCTCCCTCACTGAAAAACTCCTCTGGATCCGCCCTTGTTAAGGGGAGGGAGAGAGAACACACCCCAATTGATTGGAGGAAAGAATTTTGTAAAAAATATAATTTTTATTTTGAAATTTTATTTATAATAGTAATTTGGAGTATTAGAAGGGGTGGATTACACCCTCTCTCATCCCACTTTATTAAATACCTTAATAATTAGATGATCAAACCTGGAGTCGTGAATTTGGGGGGTGAACGAACGTCGTTTTTGCACAAATAACAAAGAAATAGAAGAAATTTAGGAATTTAATTTTTCAATTTAAAAAAATATTTAATTACTAATTATAATAGAAAAGTTAGAGTTTTTGTTAAGAAAAGCATGGGGTGGGGGAGGAGAGAGAGAAAAAGAGAACGGACTTCATATGATTAAAGAAAAAATGTTAATAATAGTGAATTAATTAATAAGTTTTGTTTTTAAATTTTATCTATTAAAAAAAATAATATTTTAGTTTGTTAGAAGGGGGTGATTTACACCCTCTCACCCCCTGGGTGTCATACTTTATCAGAGTGTTATAATTATACCGGTAAATTGGATATTATTATGAGTTTATTAAAAAGAGAGAAAAAAAGTGGAAATATAAATAATTATAAAATGTTAGTTAATCCGTTATGCAAATGAGATAAGGAAATATTCAATACCTTAATGATAAGATGACCAAACGAGGGGATGAACGTCTTAATTGCACAAATAACAAAACACAATATAAAAGAAACTGAACACACGCGAGAGACGAACGGAGTGACTCATGACACGACTCGAATTCAACTAGAGACATACAGGCAAGCATCGATCAATAGAGAAATTGCATTGCTATCAGAGCACCCATGAAATAAAATTAACAAATAAATTCTCTTTTTATAAAAAAATACTTTTCATTTGAAAACAAACTAACGGGGATTTATTCTGTTGGGAATAAAATCGAAATCTCTTTATTAAATAAATATTAAAAACCTCACTTCCTTTGCACACCACTAATACTCACCCTCTATAAAAGAAAATACTTCTAAGCGTAATTTTTTGTATTTATTTATTTATTAGGGATATATTCGAAGTGAAATAATTTTTTAAAAGACTTATTTAATTAATCAACCCCGAAAACTCACCCTCTATACAATAAAATACTTCTAAGCGTAATTTTTTCTATTTATTTATTTATTATGGATATATTCGAAGTGAAATAATTTTTAAAAGACTTATTTAATTAATCAACCCCGAAAACTCACCCTCTATAAAATAAAATACTTCTAAGCGTAATTCAGCAATTTTTTATTAAACATAAGGTAATATTTCCAAATGTTTCGGAGGCTTATTGGCACTCCTTCTTCAGTGGATTTATAATATAACGAAAAAGAGGGACATTCGTGAGAAGAGAGTGGTGAGTTAAAAAGAATGTTTCAAAAATAATTTTTTGTCTCATGATGTCTTGCTGTCGTCGCCAAAATATCGCTTTTAATGAAATATAGAAAGAACTAGCGACGGTAGGGTTGCCTTCGGCAAACCAACCTCCGCTAGGCCCTGACGGGCGGCGTCTCGGGATATGACTAATAGGGTGGAGCGAAATTTTTTTTTTTTTTTTTTCGAATTTCAAAACGGGCTACCCTGGAAAAGTTGTTCCATAATGTGACTATTTACCCCCTATTTTTATTTCTTAATACGAGCATATCTTGAGGTGCCCCAAGAGACTCAAAGTTTAAAAAAAAAATAATTATGGTCTTCCACTATTAAATATAAATATTAGTGCCAAAATACTTAATTAGTGTTGATTTATAATTAATAAATAACTTGGAACCAATAACCGAGTGTTTTATTTTCATATTTTAATTTTGAAAATATTTCAACTAGAGCCTACGGTAGAAACTTTACCCATAATACAGGTTTAGGATCCAAATTTCAAAAAACCCTGAAAACCTTTTCGAGATATTTATTTAAAGAAACTTTTAGCGAAGAGAGCTAATTGATATCTCATATCGTTTAAACGTAATTAAAAAAAAGTCAAAAATTTAATTAAAAAATGCATTTTTTTCCAAAGTGGCAATTTTGGGCCCTTAAGGTCCGAATTTCAAAAAAACCCTAAAGGGCTTTTGAGGTGTTCTTTTAAGGAAGAATATACCGAAGGAATTAATTTGATATCTCATATCGTTTAAACGTAATTAAAGAAAGTCAAAAATTTAATTAAAAAAATGCATTTTTTTCTAAAATGGTGATTTTAGGCCCTTAAGGTCTGAATTTCAAAAAACCCTTAAAGGCCTTTTGAGGTGTTCATTTAAGGAAGAATATACCGAAGGAATTAATTTGATATCTCATATCGTTTAAACGTAATTAAAGAAAGTCAAAAATTTAATTAAAAAAATGCATTTTTTTCTAAAATGGTGATTTTAGGCCCTTAAGGTCTGAATTTCAAAAAACCCTTAAAGGCCTTTTGAGGTGTTCATTTAAGGAAGAATATACCGAAGGAATTAATTTGATATCTCATATCGTTTAAACGTAATTAAAGAAAGTCAAAAATTTAATTAAAAAAATGCATTTTTTTCTAAAATGGTGATTTTAGGCCCTTAAGGTCTGAATTTCAAAAAACCCTTAAAGGCCTTTTGAGGTGTTCATTTAAGGAAGAATATACCGAAGGAATTAATTTGATATCTCATCTCGTTTAAACGTAATTAAAGAAAGTCAAAAAATTAATTAAAAAAATGCATTTTTTTCTTAAATGGTGATTTTAGGCCCTTAAGGTCCGAATTTCAAAAAACCCCTCAAGGGCTTTTGAGGTGTTCATTTAAGGAAGAATGTACCGAAGGAATTAATTTGATATCTCATCTCGTTTAAACGTAATTAAAGAAAGTCAAAAAATTAATTAAAAAATCCATTTTTTTCCAAAATGGCGATTTTGGGCCCTTAAGCCCTGAATTTCAAAAAACCCCTAGAAGGCTTTCGAAGTATTTATTTAAGGAAGAATTTGTTTTTACTTAATTGTCTACCTAATACTTACTTAATTGCGATAATCTAGGTATATATCAAGAGATACTCAAAAACGACTATTTTCAAAAACTTTGCGGGCAGGTCGGCACGGGTTAACGTCAACGTAGGTGAATAAAATTTCATATATAAGTAAGGCTTAGTAGCTTGAAAAAAATTAGAGGGTATGCGTTCCGGTATTTAAAAAAAAAATTTTTTTTGCCCATATAAGGGACACCCTACTGCCTACCCATCACCAATACTATAATTGATTTTTTATTTTAAACAAAATCGTTGGAGCCAATTTTGAGAAAATCGAAAAAAACTGAAAAAGTGCATTAGTAAAGTACTAGTATACTCATTGGCCGAATTTGTTCAAAAGCTTCGTGTCACGTCCCATGGGGGTGCCTAACTTAAATATAAAATATCAACCTCCTAGCTCTTTTTGTTCTTGAGATATTTTGTTCACAGTCAGACAGACACACAGACAGACAGACAGACCATGTCGCGAAAACCACTTTTTTGTTTCAGGGGACCTCAAAACGTGTATATCCATCAAAATCTCAACATCGAATTTTTGACATGAATCCAATAATTTATCTCTATAGGCCTATATATTAACATATGTAGAGGTAAGAGAAATTAAAAAGTGTAAAACGTTTTAAATATGTAACTCTGTGCAATGCAAAAATATGCAATATAAAATTTGAACCATAGTGCCAAGGGCGGATGCAAAATTGGTTTTCCGGGACGGCATGTTAGCAAATAGAATATGTAATTACGCGCTTTATTTAGGTATTTAAGGAATGGAAGAGTGGAGATTTCATTCCAAAATTCTAATGGAAAGTTGGTCAAACAGATGGACAGACAAACAGTCACTCAGTAATTATATATTTAGAATCACACAAACTATGTATATTGGGAAGAACAAATTATGTCAACAACAAAATACCTCTGTTGACAAACGTTGAATTATATAGTACCACCATTGGACACATGTTAAATGGAAATTTTTATTGCAATTCGTTCATACTACCACCCCCTAAAATATTTACCATTCTTCATGTAACCAGTGGCGGATTAATGCAATTTTGTCGGGGGGGGCGGTTTTTTTTTTTTTTTTTTTTATTTTTTTATTTAAGGTCTTTGTGGGCATCTATGGCCATTTAGATCCCTTTCCTATTTATTTAAATTGACTGGTAACAAATTCAATTGAAATTAAAGCCCGGAAATCATAATTTCTTTAGATTACTAGTTTTTATAACATTGTGAATTTCTTCTCGGGGGGGGGGGGCGATCGCCCCCCTCGCCCCCCCCCCTTTAATCCGCCCTTGCATGTAACACCCTGTATATATAGAGAGAAAGTATTGGTTTCATGTCGAAAATTCTAATACTTGATAGGAATGTAAGGAGAAATGGTTGCCATTATAACAAAATACAAATATGTACCCACGTTTATAAATTTTACATCTTGAATTCTAATGTAGGCCCATAGGCGTAGCCAGAAATTTTTGATGTGGGGGGGGGGTTCAGGATTTCTCTCCCCCCCCACCCCGACTAATAGGGCAGTATAAGGCGTCTAATGAAATATATGACTGGCCCCTCCGCCCCCTGGACCCCCCCTCGAGGTGGCTCGGGCCCGCCCCTTTCTTAAATAAGTGCCTCAATTTTTCATTCAACTCATTTCAGGCAATAAAAAATAGAACCCTCCTAATAGGCCTATTATATATATGGGCCTAAAGTACTGAAAAGTCTATGTTTTTCTTGATCTCATCCCAGTTCTCCTAAAGAAAAAAAAAAAAAGAAAAAATTTATTTATATATTAGATTAGATAGAGATTATTTAGATAACTTTCGATAAGATAAGAGAAAGTTGTGTGCTGTGCGACCGTCACACCAGATTTTTTAAAATAATTAAATGTTGTTTTAGCTTATCTTGGATCCCTAGACACTTTTGTAAAATCAGCCACGAATGGTTCATATCTCAACACGTACAAAAAACATATTGAATCATACAGACATAAATTCCCTACACGGTTTCTTAAGATAGTCAATGGCGACATCTATCGTTTTCCAAAACCAAGATTTTTATTTGAAAAACTTATGTTACATTAAAAATTAAACATTTGACAAAATAATAAATATTCTTTTACAAAAGGATCAAGTATTCTAATGAAAAATTAGAAATTTAATATTTACAAATTCCAAAAATTGAACTGGGGGGGGAGGGACAAGTGTTTGAAAAATCTGGTGTGACTGGTCGCACCAGATTTCTTTGTGTCGACATGTATTTAGTTTCCGTCAGTACGGTACATTCGATTTTCAAGTTCAAAAATTTATAAAAAAATATTTATATTTTGTTACCATGGCAACCATTTCTCCTATCTTTTCTATGGAGTACAGGAGTAAAGACAGATTGCCCTCTCCCCTCCACTCCTAAATTCAGTGAGATTCTCCGTTTCATCGTTGAAAAAATTGGATTTCATTTTTTTTCTTGTCAAACTCGAATTTTCACTTTTTTTGTCGTTTATTCCTAGTAGATGGACCATCTCTTCCTAATTCCTAATTTCGAGAATGAATGTAGACGAGAATGGAAATTCGATTTTTTTCCTTCGCTGCCACCCAAGGGAGCCTCTGACAAGTTTCGAGGTTGCGACTGCCATTTTGTGTCGACGAGTGTTCTTTGTTCTTGCCTCTACTACGCTTTCGACAAATTCCATTTGTCTTCCCCGCTGATTTGCTTGTTCTCTTTATTCAAAGTAGCTACCAACTGACAAGTGACATTTAAATGGAGACTAGCTGCGTAGCCCGCTTCGACTTTGCCCCCATAGATATTTTCTCGTTAAATTTTTAAAGAAAGGCGTCTCTTCCTTAGGTTTTCCCTTAGGGCCAGGGGGAATGGATTGTTATTTATCAACATTAAAAAAAAGATAATTAAATTAGATTTTATTTATTTAGGTTAACTTTTCTAAACACCCGTAATGAGTTTTCCGAGTTAAATAAGACCATCTTCGTGAAATTCTTTATAGAGTAGGCCTACATTAAGAAAATATGGGAAATGACTTCCCCGAGCCTTTCTCGTATGTTCTTTTGCAATTACGTCTGGGTGTGTGTGTGAACACGATTGCTTAAAAACCAAAGCAGCTAGATAGATGAAATTTGGTATATGCTCCTTACACTAAAATTGTAGATTTCTATCAACTTTTGGAGTAGATACGTCAGTTGGAAGTAGTACTTTACTTAAAAAGTTTTTTCAAAAATTTTGAAATTTTTAATTTCTTTGTTATATTATGATAAAATACTCAATTTTAAAAAGTTTTTATTCTTTGACATTTTTCCGAAAACTGAATAGTTTTTGAAATAATCACAGAAGAAAACGACATTTTTCGTTAATTTTGAGAAAAAATCAAAACAAAATCATACAGCAGTCATTAAAAAAGATGTAAATATAAACAAATAAATTTGTGAAACAAATAAATTTCTGAAACAAATAAATTTCTGAAAAAACTTATTAGGTAAAGTACTACTTCCAAGTGACGTATTTACTCCAAAAGTTGATAGAAATCTACAATTTTAGTGTAAGGAGCATATACCAAATTTCATCGATCTAGCTGCTTTGGTTTTTAAGCAATCGTTTTCACACACACACACCCAGACGTAATTCCAAAAGAATATACGAGAAAGCCTCGGGGAAGTCATTTCCCATATTTTCTTTATGTAGGCCTACTCTATAAAAAATTTCACGAAGATGGTCTTATTTAATTCGGAAAACTCGTTAGGGGGGTTTAGAAAAGTTAACCCAAAAAAATAAAATCTAATTTAACACACAGACATAATGCCAAAAATGGTATTTTTGGACTCAGGGAGGTCTAAAACGTGGAGAAACATCAAAATCTCGAAGTCGAATTTTTTTACGATTACAATACTTTCTCTATACGAGAAAGTAAAAAGTGAAAATACGTCAAGTAGTTTTGGAGTTAATGTCTTACTAACAATACCTCAAATTAAATCTCACAATTATTATTATATAGACTAATTAATCATAGATATAATAAATTTTAATTTTCGTTTTTTGTCATTTCGCCTATGGGCCCCACGCTTTTTAGGGGTCCAGGAACATTAGATTTTTTTAAAGCTATTTTTCGACATCTGAGGTCGTTTAGACCTCGTTGCTATTTATTTAATTTGATTGGTAGTCAAATCAATTGAAACTAATTTTTGTCGCGGAAACGAACCTATGGTAAAAGTGGCAAACATCACAGGGGAGTATATATAATTATTTTTCGGAAAGGGGGGCCGAACTATTTTTTGAATATTTACTCCCCCTCCTTCCCCTTTATAAACATATTTTAAAATTCGATAGGGTTTTATTCAAAGGGAATTGCTTTATGAATATTTTTAAAATGTATATAAGACCTAGTAAATTTCGATTTTCCACGAGGGGACATTTTGGACATTTCGGGGTATTGTGGTATAAAATCATATTGGTAAAACTATTAGCTGACAGGGTCTCGAGATTTCGACTGCCCAAGGGCTTCCATCTTGCTTAATTCGGCACTGCTCTGGTCTACTTTGATTGGTTGTTAGAGCATTCTTGTTGGGCATGAAGCCATTTGTCGTTTTATGGATAATAAGAGTTCAACAAATGCTGATTGATGAAATGCCCATCAGCTCTACTTTTAGAGATATTGAGAAAATTAAATTTTAATAGAAAATGTGCTCTAAAGAAACTCTTAATTAGAATTTTCTAGATTTTATTAAGACATTACCCCTGAAAAATATGCAGATAATTAAATATATCGAAATATTAAGTTTCAGCGGAGGTGATTTAGTGGTGCAAATCTCGGCTAAACTTTAGAAAAATTGAATTTCTTCAGTTTTATAACTTTGGACACCCCTAATAGAATTTTTACCATCCCTGAATGCAAAAAACATGTATTTAGGATGTTCTATAGTTGTTTGACTTTCATATAATTATTATCAACGAAATTATAAACAAAACTGTTATCAAAGTCAGGTTTGTTAAAAATCAAATATAAAAAAAATTTACTGAAATTTTTTTTAAAACAATGAAACGTGTTCTGCTAGAATATAAATTTCATTTATTTATTTATTTATTTACAGAAACTAGAGTAGTTTCCAGGATCTTCGTCCTCTTCATTAGTCTGATACAATAGTGTTTAATGATAAGGTTTATTAGCAGTTTATTTGCATGTGCTCTGTTTGAATTATGAAACACCAGCTACTCTCAGTTTGTCTGACTTAAGCCTAGTTCGCATTATGCTAGTATTTTAGTCTAGTAGCGAGTAATTTAGTAGCTAAACGTGTTTGAACACCAAAAAATTAGTCGAGTATATTAGAGTCATTTAGTCGAGTCAATCCATTTTGTTCTATTTTTTCGGTCGAGTAGCGCCCCCACCAAAATATCGACTACTAAACAACAAGTTACTAAACAACCTTTCGTTCTAGTCGAGCTCATTAGTTGCACTTCTTAAAAGGGTATCTTTACGCTGAATTCTAGAGTGTATTTTCATCAACAGAAAATTTACACAACCTTCAAACTATCGAAGTATTCTTTGGGATCTTCCAATGCTAATTCCTTCAGAAGACAAGTAGTAGCACGTAGTTTATCCCTTCTATCGAACCATTTTCGTACCCATAGCTTCTTTTTATTAATCACACAAATTTCCTCATCTACCTCTTCTAAAATCGCCGTTAAGATTAACTTAATCAGTTTATTTACTTTATTGCGCTGTAGGCTGTTCATCTTACAAAACACTACTCACTTGTAAACTGTACTCGAACTAAGTGCGAACGATTTTGGAGCAGAAGCGAGTATTTTAGCTACTAAATTACTCGCTACTAGACTAAAATACTAGGATAATGCGAAAAATTGTATCAGACTGATTAAGAGGACAAAGATACTCGAAACTAGTTTCTGTAAACAAATAATTTATATTCCAGAGCAGAAGAACTCTTCTCATTGTCTTTAAAAATTTCATTAAAATTTTCTTATGTATTTGATTTTTAACAAACCTGACTTTGATAACTGTTTTGTTTATAATTTCGTTGATAATTAACAAATTTTCACCAATGAATGATTTTTAGAAAGTTAATGAACTATAAAATATCTTAAATATATGATTTTTGCCTGCAGGGATGGTGAAAATTCTATTGGGGTATCCAAAGTAAAAAAAAAAAAAAAAAAAAAAAAACAGAAGAAATTCGATTTTTACTTTCTCTTACCTATGTATATATGTAATATATATATAGAGAGAAAGTATTGGATTCATGTCAAAAATTCGATGTCGAGATTTTGATGGATCTTCACGTTTTGAGGTCCCCTGAATCCAAAAAAGTGGTTTTCGCGACATGGTCTGTCTGTGGGTGGGTGGGTGTGTCTGTGTTCAATTTTAAGCATGAAGGAATTGAGCTACGAGGTTGAAATTTTATATTTAAGTTAAACACCCCCGGGACCGGAAAAATAAGCTTTTACTCAAAATCGGCCAAAGAGTACTAGTACTTTACTGATGTACTTTTTCAGTTTTTTTTTCGATTTTCTCAAAATTTGCTCCAACGATGTTTTTTTAAATTCAAAAAATCAATTATTTTTTAGATTCTCTTTCAAATGTATATTCTCATTTTGCGATTGAAATCTTCTGAAGACCACTTTTACTCTTGTATTTCATAGGGAAGGATAGGAGAAATGGTTGCCATGGTAACAAAATATAAATATTTTCCCATACTTATAAATTTTACATCTTGAATTCAATTGTACCCTACTGTC
>JAKCPI010003474.1:0-22686 GCA_023213315.1 Euborellia annulipes
GTTAAAAATTTAAAAAATATGCAACTATTCACCAAGTATGCAATATAAAATTTGAATCATAGTACCAAGTATGGTATGATTCGGATAAAAGATTAGTTTTCCTCGACATTCATGTACTCCAGACGCGTGGTTGGCCACCCCTGTTGTAGATAGTTTATAATAAATAATTAGTCCTCAATTCTTTCCTCGTTGCCCCCCTTGTCAGATTATATTCTTATTCAAATGCTTATTGATAATGATTATTAGATTTGAAGACTACCAACTTAACAAAATAAATCTAATCTCGTTTTCTAAAGAATATCTTAAAAATAGAAAAACTTTTTTTTTATGAGTGACAAACAACAAAAGAAAGTTTGTCATTACAAGTTGGAAATTTTTATTAGTTGAAGAAAATGTATAAATATTTGAAATGGAAAACAGAAAGAGAAATCGTGTAAAACACACACAATAAGTCCATTTGCAAGAGTGAGTTGAGTATTAAAACAAACACGAGGACCAACACTAAAAATTAATGATTAAAGGGGATGGAAGTTTTGCTTTTTCAACTATTTTTATTTTCAAATAGGAAAGCTTGAAAACAAAGTAACGAAATAGATAAAAATTGATGTCGGCTAGATAAGATATAAAGTTTCGGACTTGATTTGTTTCTTCGTTCTACATTTAATTGGTCAGATATTTGGAACAGTGGAGCAATGTTATTATTTAGGGACCTGCGTCAGGCGATACAAAATACACGCAAAGATATTTCAGTTTCATCCCGAGTGCCATCATCAGCCTGGACTACAATTACAAAAATGTATTCATGCTCTGTTTAATTATTTACCTTCAACTTTACAGCAAAAGGCGAAAGATAAGTGAATTACATAATTTTAAAACTAGTATTTTTTTAATTTAGACTAAATAAATGATTTGCAAAATACATACCAAAAGGGTTAATATTTTTGCAATTGTTTCATTTATGTGGAAAATCTCTATCTATTTTTGTAATTTTAGTCCAAGCTGTGGGATGCCGTTGAAATATCCCTGAATGGCCTTCGATGTCAAAAAAATCCGGAATTGATGATTTAGCAAGTAAATTAGTCGAGAAATTTGGTTAAATCTTTGATTTTTTTTCAAAATAAGATGTTCAAAATTATCAAAAACTAATAAATTCTAATCCAATATATATTACATATTAAATCTCTCGCATATAGCCTAGAGTTAATTTATGGGCCCTCATATACAGTATATAGTGAGTATAGTCGCTGAGTAGGCCTACGTATTACTAAGCCATTTGGGTTGCCTACATTCCAGTTTCGTCCACTCTTGTCTAATCACTTGTTAAATATTCAAATATTAATTTGTACAAATTTTACTAACGTAACTCACACTTTTTCCCACTCACACACACACAGTCTTTTTGGCAACTTAGCCCATATAAGACTTGACGATACTCAGTATTTGTTAGTTTATATAATTGGGGGTTCAGGCATATTTATTTAAGCCATTTGGTATCCAAATAAAATCATCGGACTGCCTGGGGTCCGAACCCGTGACCCTTGGTATAGAAGGCCAGCACGCTAGCAACTACACCAAGTCCCGAGGGCTTAATTTCCTGTTAATAAACTTGTAAATGTCAATGCCCTCTATCCACTCTTTTATATTTTATCATAAATATTCAACAATTTCTTTTTTTTTTTGTAAAAATTTAAATAATTAAAAGCATTTTTTGTAATCTATGTTTGTAAAAATTGTATTCTAAATTTATAAATTAAAATTAATGGTAACCTGGTAGTTGACGTGTTTTAAAAGAATAAAAAGTGTGCAATTGAAAATCACTGTGCCATAATATGGTCCAGGGGAGCAATGGTGATCCCAGGATTTTATTAGAGAAGGCCCGGAGGAGAGGCAGTGGCGCATGAACAAGGGAAAAATATATTAAAAGTAATGTCTATTATTGCTGCTTTCAGCCCGTTATTTCTGCTAGATCATCCATCTGAGTGAGGTTCAAATGCTATTAGAGAAAACATTGTTTTTGAAAAAAAAAAAAAATACAAATAACTCGTGATTTTGATTGAAAATAGAAATTCAATTTCAAATAAAAGAAAAAAAAATTTCTTAAAAAATAACTCTCTCTCGTTAAAGGTCTCAATATTTATTTTGAATTTTTAAGGACAATCAATTTATTATCGTTGTCCAAAAACAACTTTTTAACTAGGAAATGGTTAGCGATTAAATATACAAACAACAACAACAACAACAACGAAAAAATGAACAACTTTTATGCCTGAATTGGCTGGTTGGCTGGTCCATATTCACAAAACACACAATTTATTTAGAATATTGCTAAAAGCTTAGCGAGTGAGAGGTGGTGCATTATTTTCGTTTAAAAAATTCATATTCTCGCGGCTCTCCCACTGGTTTTGAATCAATCAATGAGAGGGAGGGGGAGAGAGACTCTCTCTCTCTCTCTTTTAAGCGAAGTGAATTATAAAACGCACTCTTAATTGCTTCAATGAGTGAAAGTTTCGTATTTTGAAAAATTTTATAAATATAAGATTGCAAAGTTCATTTTCACAGAGATAGGCCTAATGGTTTGATATCCCGGAAAAGTTCTTGACAATATTTGATGAATACAAAATATCAGAGTAATTGAATATAAAATATGTGTCTGGTATATCATTTTTTTTTTTTTTTTATTTATCCGGAGAGAAGTTGCTGTTGATGTTACGAGTTGGAAAAGAACAAGTACGGTAACAGCAAAGAAGAGAAAGTCTTTGGATGTCAAATGCCGAAAGGAGATGTTCGAACAAAATGTATTCGTCCATCTACAGCCCTTACTACAAAAAATATGCATATTTAAGAAATACAAGCCCTCGGACCTTGGAGTAGTTGGTAGCGTGCTTGCCTTCTTTACTATGAGTCGCGCTTTTGGATCCCAAATAAAATTTTATCGCAACATCAGACAATTTTTTTTTTCACTAAATCTGAATAAATAATTCATTCAATTATATCAAGGAAATTATTGTCCGAATAATTCCTCTCTTTTTTTATTGATTAATTGAATAATTATCATGGCTTATCGTGAAAACGAATGAAAATAAAAATTAGGTTAAAAAGGTGTTAAAATAAATAACCCCGATTACTAATATTAAATTTTAATGTTTTTGCTTGCCCTCGGGGCATGTCGTAGAGGTTAGCGTGCTAACCTCATATACCAAACGTCGCGGGTTCGGACCCCAGGCAGTCCGATGATTTTATTTAAGCCAATTGGATACCAAATGGCTTAAATAAGAATGCCTGGACCCCATATATGTATATTTATCAATAACGGATATCGTCTAAAGTCTTAAATGGCCTAAGTTGCCGAAAAGACTGTATGAATGTGTGTGTGGTTGGAAGTGTGAATGAGAAAAAAAGTGTGAGTGTTTAAAAAAAAAAAAAAAAGTTTTTGCTTACCGTTTTTTTTTTTTTTTAACACTCACTTTTTTCTCATTCAGACTCACACTCACACACACATTCAGAAAGCCTTTTCGGCAACTCAGGCCATATAAGACTTTGACGATATCCGTTAATGAGTGATGCCGAGAGATTATGGACCGAAACTCCTCAAACTACACTGAATTTTCGGCAAGGGTGTAGGAAGGGAAAACTAAACAGTTTTTTTATTTTCCCAAATGAGTTTCAATCCTAATATTTCCAAGGCACAAAGGCTCTTCTACAGAAGAAGCTCATTTCACATTACAATAACAGCCAAGGTTTTTGCATCCAAGAAATCCATTCAGAATACCCTCAAGACAAATGGCTTTCTTGGATGCAAAAACCTTGGCTGTTATTGTAATGTAAAATGAGCTTCTTCTGAAGAAGAAGAGCCTTTGTGCCTCGAAATGTTAGGAATTAAACTCATTTGGGAAAATAAAAAAATCTTTTGTTTTTCCCTTCTTACACCCTTGCCGAAAAATCAGCGTAGTTTGAGGAGTTTCGGTCGATATCCTTTATTGATTAATCATACATATTGGAGGTCCAGACATTCTTATTTAAGCCATTTGGTACCCAAACACCAATCCCGAAGGCGAGTTTAATGCTTGAATACAATTACTTTTTATCGTGCAAGGAAGGGTATCACAAAAAAATTAACTGTGTAACCCAAGCAGTTTTGTCCCACAGTTTTACTACGCATTATAATAGTTTGGGAAAGTAAAAGAATGAATAATAATATGTCAATTTTTGTGTCAGATCCACACTCTGCTCTTCTTCTCCCCTCCAAAAAATGAGCCCTATAAAACATGCATGATAGCTACTACAATTTTGTCGAATAAAAAAATAGACTATTATTCTATTTTATTATATATTAATAAAAAAAACAATAGTTTTATTTTTTATGAAAATTTCCTTAACTCAGAAAAAAATTCATATGGATGATGTTATTTATTATTTTAAATAAATTTCCATATTTATGTATTTCTCTTCACTCTGTTTCTCTTTTGGTTGAATGTTCGTTTGTTTTGTCTATAAACCAGCTACCGATGTAATAAAACAATAGCAACTTTTGTTGAAGAAAACACAAATTTGGAATGGTTCAAATTTAGAATAAATAAACAATTACCGCGGAACATAACGGAAGTCAGTGGCTAGCGCTTTATATTATAGTATGATGATAACTAAATAAAAATGGACATATGTCGACAGGGGCGCCGGAACGAATTTGAATCAGGGGGGGGCAAACAATTTTTTTTTAGAAAATTAAAATAATTTAATATGTTCAAATAGTACAAAACAAAAACAAATCTACTATAAAACTTTAAAAATTTTAAATAAAATCACAATTTTAATAAAATTAAAATTTTAAAAAATTTGCTAGTGATTTTATCAAAAATTTTTGGAAAAAATTTGAAAAAATTGAATTTCTTACTCTTTTAATTTAGATTTTATTTTTCAAAAGTAAAAATATATCATTTTTAAAGATAAATGAAATAAAAGAAAATTTTTTGCCCCCCTCTGCCCCCCCCCCCCCCTGTAGGATGCCAGGGGGGGCAATGTACCCTTGCCCCCCCCCCCCCCAGTTCCGGCGCCTATGTATGTCGAGAAAGATATTTTTAATTTTAAAAATTAGATTTGCGTCAGAGAATAGAAATTGTCGGGCTATATTTCAAACACTCAGGTATAGCGAAAAAAAATAATTTAGAATAAAGGAGATAAATTTTCAGCAGATTTTTATTAAATATTGGGTGATAATTTTCAAATATTTAGGAGACTTAAAGGCACTCCTTCCTCACCTGACCACGTATCCCCCATACAATTAGAACGGGTCTTGAGCTATGGTTCAGAGGTAGCGTATTAGCTTCAGGTGGCAAAGGTAAAGGGTTCGCAATCCGCCTCAGGTGACAAAAATTTATATATGAAAGATAAAATACACTATTATTATGTGTTATGTGTTTCAAGGTTTTTTTTATTAATTAAAATTAACACTAAGGGCCGTATTCATAATTGAAACTTGTTTTCGTGCTTAAGCCTGACTCCATGAAGTAAGACTTTTTTGAACAAGTCGAGCTAGATCGCTTATGATTTCATAAACATTATTCAAACAAGACTTTTTGAAGTCAGAGTTCCAATAAACATTGCTTGTTTGCCAAACCAATTGCTTCGTCAAGTCAACGACTTCGGCTATTCTCGGCTCCGATCGGATACAATCGGCAACCTTCGGCTAATATGGCGAGTCGAAAATTTCAAAGAATAAAATAATACAGAAATATTATATTATTGTGAAAAAATAATTTGACGTTTTTTGAAGTAGGCAACATAATAAAAATTGAAATTAATTTAAATAAATACTATAAATTAAAACATTTAATTAAAAATAATTAATTTTTTTACAAAAATATAAAAATTAAAAAAAAAATAATTAATTTTTTTACAAAAATATAAAATTAAAAAAAAAAAAATAAACAAGGACAGCTGAATTAAAAACCTTTTTAGGTTAAAAACTATAAGGCCTTAATATACATAGAAATATATATTTATTAATAAAAAAAAATATATAGACACATCATTTGGAAAAAATAAGCTAAGAATTGTTCTTAAATATCTTTACAAAGGATTTTTTGGTTTCTTTAGGTAAATAACAAATATTACATGTACAATGAAAATTTAATTTATTTAAAATTTTGTTAATCATAAAACTAAAATGTATTTTTATATTATAAAGAAATGAAAGCATTCATTTATTATAGTAAATATAACTTGATTGTGATTTCCAAGCCTGAAGACTATGGTTTATAACCATGTGAACTGAATGTTCAGTCGAAAATTGACCTGCAACCAAAAAAACTACCGTCTTTTATTTTATTAACTATCAACACTTTAGTTCATCATAAAAAACACTTCCAAAATATAAATTTGAATCATAATTGTGTGTGCAAGTCCATCTAAAATAAATATTTTAGTTATTATTAAAGATTATATTCCAAATGTAAATTTAAATAATTAATAGTTATTTAAAACAAAGTATTCATTTACCTTTTATAATAATATAATAATGCTCTTCTTTTTTTATAAACTATAATTTCCAAAATAGAACTGCAAAAAAATATATTTTTATTAATTATTATATTCCAAGTGGAAATTTGAATAAATAATAATGTTATTTAATAATAATTTAATTTAATAATTAATTCTTACCTTAATTTTTTACTTTTATGATAATTTGAAAATTAAAATCTGACAACTGCTGTCAAAAACAAAGACTCAAGTCACCTCTCGACTTGACTTGTTAAATTCTGACTTGTTTGCTATCTAGTCCGCATGAAAAATAACTATGAAATCGAACGAACTTATTTGAAACTAGTCTTGGCTTAAGAAATAACTCTGAATAACGAAAACATCGAATAAGTAAGGATTAGTGACCTAGGTAACAAGTCTTTACTTTGTCAAGTCTCCGCCAGGTGCTGCTTGTTTGCACTGACTCAAAGGATTGCTTGTTTGTGACTATGAATCGAAAGTGAACTTAAGCAATTACTTTAGTCTGACTTGTTCAATAAGTCTCGATTATGAATACCGGCCTTAATACGTATTTCGACATTACTGTCATCAGACGATATATTCATTTTAGAAAACCACTTCTGATGATGACAGTAATGTCAAAATACGTGTTAACTGTTAATTTTAATTAATAAAAAACCTTGAAACACATAACCTAGTGTATTTTACCTTTCATATATACATAATGTTTCAACTTGAGCCTACGGTAGAAAGTTTAAATCTGACAAAAATTTATTTCAATTGAATTGGATACCAATCAATTGAAATAAATAGGGAGGGGTCTAAAGCGTGAAAAAGACCATCCAAGTTGCTCCTCATCAAATGAGTTAATTTGATAATTGCCTAATCTTTTTCAAGCGTTCTATTTTATGGGGCATAATATGTGGTGAGAGAGGTGAAATCCACTGAGGAAGGAGTGCCTTTAAATTTCCGAAATCATCACCTAATATTTAATAAAAACCTGCTGAAAATTTACCAACTTCTTTTTTATAAGCAAACCAACTTCAAGAACTTAATGAGAAAAAAAATAACGTATTTTCGACCCACCATAGAGCAAGGTCAGCAGTAAAGTTGTCTTCTCACACTCTGATCAAAATAAATTTATTTTTATTTGAAAAAAATCGTAATATTTTTTTACTAGTGCAGCTTATTTTATTAAAACGAGTGTTTTTTTTTTTTATTTAAATTATATTGAATTAAAATAAATTAAAAAAAGCTAGGAATTAAAGTTTAATATTTATTTGAAAAAGTTAAAATCAATTGGCTAACAATAAAAAAAAAACACCCCAATAATAAATTGGTAACACTGCATGTAAATTGAGAAGTGAATAAAAAATACTCTTTATTTACTCCTTTTTTTTGTTTTATTTATTTATTTATTTATCAATATTGATTCCATCATTTTTTTTTTTGTAATTCATTAATATTCTTCCCTCGGGAGAGTCGGTCTCTATTACAATTTTTATTTTTTCCAAAGTGAGAAGAGGAATAAATATTTTTTAGAGAAGATTTAATTCTTTTTTTTTTTTTTTTAGGTCAAATAAATTTTTTTTTTTTTAGGTCAAATAAATAAAATTGCATACAAACATGTCAAATCAAATATTAACTTTTGATATATTTAATTGTTATAGGGCGTTTCAAAAACTTGTATTAATGGGTGTCACACAGGGGGAATAGTAATCTCGTTCCTATCTAGGGTGACACAGAGGTTGGAATAGTATTCTCCTATGTCAGTAAACCTTAATGTCAAGTGACTCCGAGTAATAGTGTGTGGAACGTCCCCCGATAGACATCGGTAGTAGCCTATGCAGAGGCGTACCGAGGCAGTTGGGGGCCTGGGGCGGCACTAGAAGAGGGGGCCTTATATTGAATTTTTTTTTTTGGGGGGGTGCTCATCTTTAAATATCCCTCACCTCCATACACAAAAATATTTTTAAAATACCGTATACCCCAAGGGCCCCGGGGCCTCTCAAAGAGAAATTTTCATTAAATTTTGTTTTTTTTTATCTAAATTTTCCCATTTTTACTTGAGCCCCACGGGCCCCGGGGCCTCTCAAAGAGAAATTTTTATTAAATTTTGTTTTACTTGAGCCCTGAGGGCCCCGGGGCCTCTCAAAGAGAAATTTTCATTAAATTTTGTTTTTACTTGAGCCCTGAGGGCCCCGGGGCCTCTCAAAGAGAAATTTTCATTAAATTTTGTTTTTACTTGAGCCCTGAGGGCCCCGGGGCCTCTCAAAGAGAAATTTTCATTAAATTTTGTTTTTTTTTTATCTAAATTTTCCCATTTTTACTTGAGCCCCACGGGCCCCGGGGCCTCTCAAAGAGAAATTTTCATTAAATTTTGTTTTTACTTGAGCCCCAAGGGCCCCGGGGCCTCTCAAAGAGAAATTTTCATTAAATTTTGTTTTTTTTTATCTAAATTTTCCCATTTTTACTTGAGCCCCACGGGCCCCGGGGCCTCTCAAAGAGAAATTTTTATTAAATTTTGTTTTACTTGAGCCCTGAGGGCCCCGGGGCCTCTCAAAGAGAAATTTTCATTAAATTTTGTTTTTACTTGAGCCCTGAGGGCCCCGGGGCCTCTCAAAGAGAAATTTTCATTAAATTTTGTTTTTACTTGAGCCCTGAGGGCCCCGGGGCCTCTCAAAGGGAAATTTTCATTAAATTTTGTTTTTACTTGAGCCCTGAGGGCCCCGGGGCCTCTCAAAGGGAAATTTTTATTAAATTTTTTTTTTTTTATAAATATATGGGGGCCTATGCCGGCTAGGGGCCTGGGGCGGACCGCCCCCTCGCCCCCCCTCGGTACGCCACTGAGCCTATGTTATTTTAAATTTATTTAAAAAATTCTGACCCCTAAATGGCCGCAGTGATCTAAAAGGTTTTAAAAAAAAATTAACTCATTAGTGCCAGATCTGATACAGGGGAAGCTTTCATGGGAATAATTCTGAGGTGAGATACCGTTTCCCTCCTCAAGACGACGGTCTTTTTGGTCTACTACAACCATTTAAACTTTACAGTTATATGTATGATATAAATAGTTTATATATTGAAAAACTCCTTTTATATATGACTTTAGGTGGGTATTCAACAGTCCTCTTTCTCTGGGCCACCCAGTCTAAAAGAAAAAGCTGAAAGATTTTACTGCTAGAAAACAAGTTTCTCTTCATAAAAACCGACGGCTAATCCTGGAATACGACCACGAGTTACCTGAAGTGAGGCTGTCATTTCTTTCCTTTAAGACAGCCTTTTTCTCTCTCACATCAAGCATAAGAGATTTTTAAGTGACTAAATTTAGAAGAAAGAGAAATACAGTTGATCAATTTTCTATCACTAATCTAAATGGATATAAATAAAATTAACCATTTTGAGAAATTAAATTGAAAATGTCGAGTGTTTTTCAAACGAATGGTAACGATGTAATGATAAGAACTTGGAATACCATCCCTGAAAACTTTAGATGTTTAATTAAAACTAGCGATGGTTATTTTATCAATTTTCTCTCCTGCATATGATTGCCTTTTCGGAAATGAATTTTATAAAAGACAATTTTAGAATTACAAAGTCTAATGGATCTATTCGAAAGGGGTTTTACTTAAAGCGACGATATAAATAAAGTAATTGGCTTCCAACATTAAAAATCTGGTGGGACTGATCGCACAGCACAAAACTTTCTCTTACCGTGTCTGTGCTTGTCACACCAGATTTTTTGTGTCGACATATATTTAGTTTCAGCCGGTATTTTAGAATTCAAGATGTAAAATTTATAAACATGGGAAAATATTTATCTTTTGTTACCATGGCAACCATTTCTCCCATCTTTTCCTATGAAGTACAGTGAGGGACAATATTAAGTCCCACCCATGTGTTTTCTACTTGCGATTATTTCATTGTTTTTTTAAAAGAAAATGAAAATCTTTATTGGAAATTTTCTAGGTTTGAACGATGAAAGTTTCCATTAAAAAAAATATATAATATTTTTTTTAAAAACAATGAAATAATCACAAGTAGAAAACTCATGGGTGGGACTTAATATTGTCCCTCACTGTACAAGAGTAAAGTGTGCTTCAAACAATTTTGAGGTAAAACTGTTTAAAGTAGTGGATAATGTTGGTCATTATTTATAGAATCTACCATAATTCGGATGAAATATTTGAGAATAAGAGTCTGGGCCCATAACTAGTATTTTAGAATTTGTTTTTAGTTTTTATTTTATAAAAAATTTTCTAGTAAAGATAATAAAAATTTGAAATATAGCATTCATTTGTAGAGAGAAAGTTTATTTACCAACAAAAAAAAAAAATTAGAATTATTTGCAAAGAATATTATAAGAATTACGTCCATCAGAACTCAACACATTTCCTTAATGGTGCCCATAACTAGTGATTTACCCTATATTATATAAAAAAAGCAGTATTCGGTGCGGCATCAAGGCCTATTTGTAAATTTTTGACAACCATATATACAATAAAAAGATTCGCTACACGGCCCTATACAATTATATAAAAATTTAAAGTTTTTTTTTACGTTATTATATCGATGGGATAAAAACAAATTAATTAATAATCAAAGAAGATGATGATGTCTGCTTATTGGTCCGTTTTTTATTTAATTTTAGAATTTGATAATAACAAATGAATTTGTCCCTGAATTGAGACAAGGCAAATACGTTGAATAGTTTTTGATTGACGTCCTGAAATAGGCCTCTAATTTATGGCCGTGTCAGTAGGGCGGGGAGTCTAATGTATTCGCCAAGACTTTAGTAAATACGTCAGCCAGCCGAGGGTGGCATTAATCAAGGGAATATGTTTGCGAGAATCTTAGAGCGAGAGCGAGAGAGCAAAACAAGCAGGGTGTGTGAACACAAACTAGACAAGCACCACGGAGAGAGAAGATGTGGACATTCAAAATGGAATAATGATAATGATGTTGTTAGTTAAGCTATGAAAGAGAAAAAAAAAATATGGATAAACGACAACAACAAGAACAAAATTATAAATATTAATCAAAAACGCCCTGGGCTTTAGCAGTTTTTTGTTTTTATTTTTTGAGGGGTCAGAAGTTCGCTGCCCTATTTGTCTAAATTAACTGGTAGCCAATATAATATCGATTGGATCTCCTGACCCCTAGCACATGAGGCGAGATCATACTTCTGTGATAAATCAAGGGCAAAAAGACCTTAAAAAATAAATAATTGTATATAGACGATCATATATTGGTCTTCCCCGCCTCCGTGGCCGAGAGGCTAAAGTTGTTGACAAATGTCAATAATGAGAGTCTGGAAGCCAAGGGACGCAGGTTCGGTTCTCAGGCAGTCCGATGAATTTATTTAAATCATTTCAATACTAATTGTTATAAATAAATATGTCTGGGCCCTCTAATATATATACCGGTAGTTTCTAAATAGGGCGTATCGTTAAAAATCTATATGGCCTAAGATGCCGAAAAGATTATATTAAGAACCTACCGAAGTTTCAATTTCGATCAGTTTCGGCCAAGAATCCTGGTTTTGGCAAAAAACCAGCTGAAACCAGAGTTTGAAAAGATGGGGCGAGACTTGTATACGTATTTAAAAAAGAAAAACGTAGAATGAGATTCACACCTAAAAAAAAAGGTCAAATGATATGAATTTTGTATAGGGAATTTTAAGAAAAAGTTTGAAACAAGTTTCGGTTACGGTTATGGTTTTTGCTGAAACTAAAATTGAAGAGGAAAAATTCGGCTTAGGTTTCGGCTCAAAATCTTATTTCGGTTACTGACAAATGCATATCAATAAAAATCTGGTGTGACTGGCGGACAGCACACAGCTTTCTCTTACCTTCGGTAATCGAAAGTTTTGTACTGTGCTTTTCACACCAGATGTTTTGTGTCGACATGTATTTAGTTTCCGACAGTACGGTACATTCGATTTTCAAGATGTAAAATTTATATGTGAAAATATTTTATATTTTGTTCCCATGGCAACCATTTCTCCTATCTTTTCTATGGAGTACAAGAGTGAAGTGGTCTTCAGAAGATTTCAATGACAAAATGAGAATATACATTTTAAAGAGAATGTAAAAAATAATTGATTTTTGAATTGTAAAAAAAAAATCGTTGGAACGAATTTTGAGAGAAAATCGAAAAAAAACTGAAAAAGTGCATCAGTAAAGTACTAGTACTCTTTAGTCGATTTTGTTCAAAAGGTTCGTGTCACGTCCCATGCGGGGTGCCTAAATTAAATATAAAATTTCAACCTCCTAGCTCTTTTCGTTCTTGAGATATTTTGTTCACAGACACACAGACAGACAGACACAACAGACAGACCATGTCGCGAAAACCACTTTTTTGGATTCAGGGGACCTCAAAATGTGTACATCCATCAAAATCTCGACATCGAATTTTTGACATGAATCCAATACTTTCTCTCTATATATATATTAACATATATATAGAGGTAAGAGAAAGTAAAAACTACAGGGTGGGAGAGAAACAACCAAGATATTTGTGGTTCAAATCGTTGAATTGTCGGATGGGTGACCCCTAGAAACCGAGAGCAGCGTTCGACATTTATTTGTTTAATTTCCCTGTGGCCCAAAAGAGTTAAAGAGATAGAATGTGTGATAAATACCTATTTAAAGGAATTTTAATCTGTATTCTTTTTAATTGTTGCAAATAACAGCGGTGAGCCGATTAAATTTGACCCCCTTGGATTGCAATAATAAATAAATAGTGCATGTGTGTGACGTGTCTCTGCTTGTGTAGCCTGGAATTAATAATACCAGTTGCGGTCTGCAGTGTGCCCACCGCAGACGGTAACCCAACACTGATGATGATGCAGCTGCCCTCGATTGATGACTTCTCTCCCCCGTGATTGCTACCTGCCAGAGCTAATTAAATTCTAAACACTTTTCCAATTAAGAAATGGCTTTAAAGATTGACGCCATCATTGTCCTCAGAGAATATTTAATAAAAAAATTTTTGTTTTAATTAAATTAATTACAAAATGGAGATTTTTTTTTTTGTTTAATGAAAGTTTTAAACTAAATTAATTATTTTATGAGTTTATGTTATAATAATAATGAAGAAAAAAAAATGACTAAGATCATCAAATGTGAAACTTGGTAAAAGAGGAACAAAAAAGAAATCAAAATTGGCAAGAAGATTGGACAACTGCCACCAAGTTTCGTGTTGTTAAGCAACGCCAAGCAGTGCAGAAAATCGGGATAGGTGGCCCCTGAAAAACAGGGCTGCCGGAAGTCATCGATACTTGATTTTTTCAAATATTTATAATATTATCAACTCTACTAGGCCTCTGTAGCCGAAAGGGTATGAATAAATAAATCTTTAAATCAAAATTAAATTTCTTCCAAATGAGTTTATTGAATACCAATATTTCAAAAGCACTTCTTTATCAAATAAAACTGAAAATTATAATTTTTACAAATATTATTTTATAGGAAAAAAATCTGGTGTGACGGTCGCACAGCACACAACTTTCTCTTACCTTCGGTAATCAAAAGCTGTGTTCTGTGCTTGTCACATTTTTTACAATTATTAAATGACTTTTTGTTCAAAAAAAATTTAATAGTACTAGATGTCAATTAATTAAGTAGCTTAAAAAAGTGTTGAAATTTTATAAAGCAATGTATACGAGGCAGTAAAGGAGCCAAGTATCAAAATATTGGAAATGCAAAAAGCTCGTGTTCAAATCCCTCTAGGAACAAGTTTTTTTTTTACCCTGAGATATTCACAATATTCCTGCAATACTCACAATGTCCCCGTAATATTGCTGCAATACCCACAGTATCCCAGCAATATTTCTGCATTACTCACAACATCCCCGTAATATTGCTGCAATACTTGCAACATTTCTGAAATATTGCCACAATATTCCAGGCAATATGGCCGCAATATTTCTGCAAGTTACAGAGAGACGGACATAGGAATTTTGCAGCAATATTGCTGCACTTTTCTTTCGATGTTTAATATTGCAATGTAAAATTCCTGCAACTTTGCTGCAATATTCCAGGGCTGTCTGGGTTACCGCACAATTTGCACTCTAATTTTCAAAAGGCTTTCGAAAATTACAATACATTTGTAAATCGTTTTTGCCAAGACTGACTAAATTTAGTATGTTTTTGTTTATGAAATTTGCTTCCTACACAATTGTAAAATCAACAAAATTTTTTTACCTTGTAGCCACTCATGCTTGTATTCTACCCTTGTGCTATTACCCAGAAACTTAATTCGGGATTTAGATATCGAGAGAGGTCCATAATTATTAAATACTTTACAAAAAAGCTTTTCAATTCCTCCTGATCAGTGATTGACGATATACGATTAGAGATAGAAGAAAAGGCAATTGACTCGGTTGGCTTAAAGAGAATAAATCACAAACAAAATCAGACCTTTTATTTCCGAGTCCCTTTCCTGTCTTTTATATTCGATATCCTCTTTTCGGGGGGTCTGAGAGAAGAAGGAAAAACATTTATCATTTGGATGAGAAAAAGAGTAGGGGTGGGGGTGGGGGGGGAAACAAACGGAAGCAAAGCGAGTTGAGATGAAATATACACTTGTTCGGTAATTACTATCTCGGATTAGTTACTTTTCTCTTTCTCTCTCTAGCGCTTTTTTATGAATTTTTTAATTTCTTCTGATTAACATCTTGTATTTAAGAAATCAGCAAGCTGAGATTCTCGCTAAAAAAAGGTTCATTCTGATGGAAATAAAATGTCTTTATTTTTGATTACCAAAATAAATTCTCTTCTCTCTGGGCAGTGGGAGTAAATGAGCTACGTATTATGCAAAGACAGAAGTAAATAAAAAGAATTTTTTTTTAATAACACGACCACCAGCGGTTACAATGGAATGATATAAAATGTAATAGATAGGGATTTGCACAATTAATTATCATCTTTATATATAAAAGCGCTAGCGGCTAGCTTCCATCTGTCCCGATCAGGACGCAAGGGCGGATCCAGAGGTGTTTCTCAGGGGGGGTAATCTGGTGTGACTGGTCGCTCAGCACACATTTTTTTCTTAATTTCGGTAATTTAAAGGCGCATTCTGTACTTGTTTGCCAGAATATAAATACAAATCAAATTTTTAAGTATTAATTTTTAAAATTTTACATTAAAAATAAATTTTTTTTCGAAAAAAAGTATTTTTTTTATCTCGGAGGGGTAATTACTCCCTTTACTTCCCCCCCTTGTCAGGACGCTGATTGGCTAGAGTTACAGGAAGTGGAGCGGGAACGGGAAATTTAAAATTGAATTCAGAGAAGGGAAATTTGAAAATTTCCAAACAGTCAGCAAGAATAAATTTGATGCAAGGGGATCCAGGGGGCGTCCGGTGAGCTTTATCACTGGTTAATTTTAATTTTATAAAATTTTTTTCTTTTCTCAGGTTTATTAGACAAATAAACAGCTGCGTCATTGGGGGGGGGGGGCATTTGTCCTCCCCAAGGGCTCTGATTTTTATAAAATTTTATAAAAAATGTTTGCCCCCCCCCCCCCCCAAAGAAAAAGTTGAAATGACGCCACTGCAAATAAATAATTTCAATCTTCTAGCTCTTTTCGTTTTTGAGATATTTTGTTCACAGACAGACAGACAGACAGACTATGTCGCGAAAACCACTTTTTTGGATTCAGGAGACCTCTAAATCTCGACATGAATTTTTGACATGAATCCAATACTTTCTCTCTCTTATATATATATACATAGGTAAGAGAAATTAAAATTTTTGTTTCAATTGGGATTCTTGTTTTCGGACAGAGAGAGTACTAAATGAAATGTTTTGGATCTATATGGCCTCTGATGCCTAAAAAATGATGTATATTTTCTCTCCTATTTTCGCCTAAAATTGCGATGCCCATTGAATTTATCGTTTCAGTTTGTATCTGTATCAAAATCGAATCATTTTAAAAACCCTATAGATTTAGTGGAAATGAAATCCTTTTGTTTCTCTAAAACATGTTTCTGTTTATTGTCATTCCACAGCCCATCCACCCGATAACGTCCCATCCCCCTCGTTGCTGTAATTAAACATCCTCGGGTTAACGAAATTATTCAATACAAAAACTACATAAGAAAAAAAATAATTAATTTGAAGCAATTTCAAGATTTAGAATGCGTTTCTTAATTAGACAATTTTAGAAAAACAAAGCAAAGAAACAAAAGGATTTGTTTGTTATTGCTATGTTTTAATTTTATTCTCAACTATGATAAATAACACCCCCCCCCCCACCCTTGGCCTCTTTAATAAATGAATCTCCATTAGATTTAAGTGTGCAGATAATTAAATTTAAAAGATGATTTAATAAATGAGTAATGGCAAACAAAAGAGAGCGAGGTAAGGAAAGTAACAAAGTTCGGCTCCAACTTTTTTCCTACTTTGCTTATCTTTGAAACTTAATAATAAATAAATATTTATTTTCTAATTTTATAAATTAAAAGTGAAGAAAAGAGGTAGGGGGGATTGAATTAACATAAATAATGTTAATTAATTCAAAACTGGAAAGTTTTTGCTTTATGAAGTATACAGTATTATAATTTGAAATGATCGATTGTTTTTCATTTGTGCCAGCGAAAAAATTGTAGCTACCCAAATATGAGGGTATATTCTAAACTTAATATACTGTGCCAATCAAGGGTTACCTAGGAGTTAAAGTTTTTTTTTAACACTCACACTTTTTTCCCATTCACACACACATACACACAGTCTTTTCGGCAACTTAGGTCATTTAAGACTTTTTACGATAACCGTTATTATTAATATATATTTATTGGGGTCCAGGCATTTCTATTTAAGTCATTTGATATCCAAATGGCTTAAATAAAATCATCGGACTGCCTGGGGTCCGAACCCGCGACTTTTGGTATACGAGGTTACACGCTAACCCCTACACCAAGCCCCCGAGGGCGGGAGTTAAATTTAATACAATGGAATCCCGATATTTCGTAGCCCGATTATTTGAATTTCCGGTTAATGCGTACAAATTTGTCAGTCCCCAGAGAAAATCCCGATAACTAGTATATATTTTTTTTCTTTTCGGCATCTTAGGCCATATAGACTTCAAACGATACAAATTAGGGAGCGTACAAGTATTACGTAACGCAATTTGGGGGAGGGGGGTCTCGTAAAACGTTACCATGCGATACAAGGGGTGGAGGGGGAGGGGCTTGAACAACGCGTTACGTAACTGGTATTTTAGCGACTTTCCGATACTTTGCGCAACATAGTTGTGACTTTTAGATAAAAATGGCCACTTGAGCGTTACGTAACGTCTAGGGAGGGGGTCCAGAAACATGTTACGGCGCGTTACATGAGAAGGAGGGGGGTAAAAAAATCTTCAAAAATTGCGTTACGTAATACTTGTACGCTCTCTATTTATAAACAATATAGGCCTATATTAGGGATTTTATTAATTTATTAATAACATTTGGTATCCAAATGATTTAAATAAATTCATCGGACTGCCTGGGATTCGAACCCTCAGTAATTGATATTATTTTTATGCTCAAGGTCACTTAAAAGGTCTTCTAATTCTTATTTCCATTTTAAAAGACTCGTAACTTCGTACTGTTTTCAAGAGGGGGGAGGAGGGAGACAAATTTTTCTCGTTCATTCATATCTTTTCACTCAAAGGAAATGAGAAGAGAAGAGATGGAAATTGTGCTTTTCTTACATTTTTTCTTTCCTTTCTACAATTCACTCTTTGCGATAATACGCTTTTTAATTTTTTTAAATTGTGTATTTGCTCCCGATAATTCGTACCAAACCGTCGGTCCCGAATATAAAAGAACAATATATTTGCAGAAGTCACAAGCAGGCGATATGATTTAAAAATTAAATGAAAAAATAAAAAAAAAATACTGTGCATTTAGAAAAAGAAGAAAAACAAACATTTCGTTTCTTTATTGGAAGGCTTATGAATAAATATCATTTATCCTCTTGGAAATAAATAAATTTATTTATTATTATATTCAAATCAATAAATAAATCTCGGTTACCCAAAAAGGGATGGGAGGACAAAAGGGATGATGATTTATATGCTATATCAAGGGAATATTTAGTATCGCCCGCTCAATTCTCTTTAGAAAAACAGGTGGTGGAACAAATCGAAACTTGTGACAAATGCTTGGCTTTTTACACTTAAAAAGGTTACGAATAATTTGTTTTAGATTTTCATATATAACATTTTAATTATTTTTATAGATTTTTCAGTGATAGCTGATGAATACTTAAAAATATAAGAAACGAATTTGGACTTTCTCCTTAATTGTTTAATTGAATTTAACTGAATTGACAATATATTTGCCGGAGGTGGGTGTGTGTAGTTTAAAGATTTCTAGATTTCTCCAATGAGCAAGCAGCTAGTAGTTTTTCAATTTATATTTAACCCATATTATCCCAAAACTTTTTTGGTCACGGATTTTTTTTTATTTTTCGATATGTGGTCACGATTGGGTCCTACAACATGAAAATAATCACCTTTTTTCCTCGATTTCTTTTTTTAGGACGAATTAGGGCTTGGTGCGAAAACGCACCACCGAGCACATGGGATATCAAAAGTTCCTCGCCTATGTAGGCCTACTGCGTAAGAGTGTATAGCGAAGAGGAAGGAAATGGAATTGGTCCAAATTTTTGGCTTCCGGGTTACCAAGAAAATACAAATGAATAATAGATATTATTATTATTAGGCCTATTATTATTATTATTTTTATTTATTTGGAGGGTAAAGGTATTTTGTTTTTGATTTAGGATTGGAACAATCGATCAAACCATTGACGCTAAACACTCCTAACGATTGAATCCCTCTTGGTTTAGGCTTCTTACTGCTTCAAATTGCAGGATCTCTACAGATGCCAGGCATTTTGGATACAGACATATATTCTATAAAGAAAGAAAGAATTGTCCACCACCATTTCTTCGAACGAATACCTATGTTGCCAATAAACGGCGTTGTTTTCATCGAAACGATTAGTACAGTCCATATTTTTATTATACATATCAACCAGTAGTGGGTGCTCATTTTTTTTTTTTTTTTTTTGCGATTTGAATCAGTAAGAAACCTAAAACAAGACGGATTCAATGGTTAGGAGTGTTTAGTGTCAATGGTTTGATAGGTTGTTCCAATCCTAACAAGTCAAAAAGAAAATAGTTTTTACTCTTGTTTTTCTATTTATTTATTTGTCAGCCGTTCGATCCCCATTCATCGAGAATAAAAAAAAAAAATAATAATAATAATAATAATTACAAAAGAAAAATTCTACTTATTTTTCAATAATAACATAATGATGTACATTTTTTTCTTAATGCGGGGTTTTTTAAGCTACTTGGATGAAGGACCCGGCCCTAACAAGGCTAAATCGAAATGTAATAAAAAATATTTTCTTTTTAATCTCGGGCTGGAGGGGAGGAATGAGAACTACCCCCTTCATCCTCCCTTTACCTACCAAACTTTTATAGTTCAATTTTATCATTTTTTACTTAAAAAGATTTCGAAATTATTATATTAGGAAATGCCAAAAATGAAATTTTTTTTATTTCTCTGCTCATTTGTGACTTTAATATTTGCTTATGAAACCTGAAAAAATAACGTCATTTTTCTTTTGACTACCTCACTTTGTTTTTTTGTTTTTTTCTATAAATAATAAATTAATGAGTATATTGGACAATTTTGCATTTTTTTCTTTCTTTCTCTCTCTGTCTTTTTTTTTCATTAACTGTCGGAATGAATAAAATAGAGGGCAACAAGCAACACAAACGTTCCAACTTTTGAGTTATATAATGAAGGGTATGTAGGTGGGGGTAGAAATTGCTTATATTTTATTCAGGACACACACAAATAAATAAATATGAATGATAACCAGGTTTCTCTCTCTCTCTCTAATATTTTGCTCATTCAAACTTGCAATTGCGTTTTCTCTTATCGTTTGTTCATTTGACATTTAACTTCAAATTCTGATAATAATAGTTTTATTAGCGATACAAATATAAATGTTTTTTATGTATATCATGAAATATTGAACGGATTAGAGATAATAACAAATGGCAATGGGCACAAATTTTATTAAGGGTCATTGACATGGGTAGAGATTATGTCAACTAGTTAACAGGGTGTTTCTGAAAAAGACTACCTTGTTTTCTTATATTCAAATAAAGAAAAAGTTCCTTATAGCATAATGGACCTATCCAAAAATGCTTCGTTTTCTCGCTAGCCGCTATTTTTTTATTTTTCACTAAAATTTTTAACGCCAGAATGGTTTGACTAATTATGGTTCACCATATTAGTCAAACCATTCTGGAGTTAAAAATTTTAGTGAAAAAAATATGGTGTGACTGGTCGCACCGGATTTTTCGTGTCGACATATATTTAGTTTCGGCCGATATGTTAGAATTCAAGATGTAAAATTTATAAGTATGGGAAAATATTTATATTTTGTTACCATGGCAACCATTTCTCCTATCTTCCCTATGAAATACAAGAGTAAAGTGGTCTTCAGAAGATTTCAATGGCAAAGTGAGAATATACATTTTAAAGAGCATCTAAAAAATAATTGATTTTTGAATTTAAAAAAAAATCGGAGCAAATTTTGAGAAAATCGAAAAAAACTGAAAAACTACATCAGTAAAGTACTAGTACTCTTTGGCCGATTTTGATTAAAAGCTTATTTTCACGCCATAGGAGGGTGCCCAACTTAAATATAAAATTTCAACCTTTTAGCTAATTCCTTCGTGCTTTAAATTGAACCCAGACACACAAACAGACAGACAGACCATGTCGCGAAAACCACTTTTTTGATTCAGGGGACCTCAAAACGTATATATCCATCAAAATCTCGACATCGAATTTTTGACATGAATCCAATACTTTCTCTCTCTCTCTCATATATATATGTATATTAACATATACATATAAGTAAGAGAAAGTATAGTTGCACTACCTATTTGCAAACACTCATTCGTCCTAGTGTATATGTGCGTGGTTTGAACGCCTCCTATAATTGTATCCCTGTGAAAAGTCATGGGATATATTTGATTTAAAGTAGGAAATAAATAACTTTACAAGAAAATGTTTTTGTAAAAAGACAATGTATTTTAAAACCAAAATGGTTAAAAAAGATTAGAAAATAGAAAAATGTACGATGTTCTATGAATAGCAGGACAGAAGGGAAAATAAATAAAAATGATAATAGTCTTCTTCTTCAGAATTTAGCTGTCTGATCTTTGGGCTAATTTTGTTTAAAAATAGTCATTCCACAGAAAAAAATGGCGCTGAAAAAAAAAAATACAAAATACTTAAGGAAAAATTTAAATACAATAAAACACAAATAAATAATAACATTAATGGTAATAATTACCGTACAAATAAACCAGAATTTACCCGAAAACAAGAGGAGGCAATGGCTAAGCCGGCTAAGCTGAGGATTACGGAGTCCGAAGTCTCAACACGGCTCGGGTTCGAATCCAGCTTGCGGCAAATAATTCAAACATCCTGCCGAAGTCTCCTCTTAGGGTAGGTAGGGGAATAGCCCCACCGTGGTATCACAAAGGGCCTAATTGGCCTAAGTGTGTTCCCTCTCTGGGAACGGCCACTTCAACCTAACCTAACCTAACCTAACCTACCCGAAAACAAGAAATTTTACTTAAAAACAAAAACTGTGAAAGCTTTAACTCTTGAATAAAGGTAGTTTACAAACAATTTTCTTGTTTGTTCTTTTTCTTCTTTTCTTATTAATTTAAACAACAAATGAAAGATCTAATAGAGAAAGAGAGAGAGAATGTAATCTCTCTGTGAATGCAAAGAGATCCCGAAGGAAGGCAAAGGATTTGCCAATTAACCCTTGACTTTGCCCTTTCTCTCGGGTCAATTCCTACATTTAATATAAACAAAGATTTTTTTTTTTTCATTAAATTCATATTTACTTAAAGCTTGCTTGTTGTGTATACGAATACGAAATAAGTACAAATATTTGAATTTTTTTTTTTAATTGTATAGAGAATTTACATTTAATTTATTCTTTGTTCTAATTGATATTAATTATTTATATTTTTTATTTTATTTATTACATCTTAGCTGGCTGTACAACAAAAAAAAATCCCCAGGTGCAGTACTACATTATTAAATATTTAAAGAAAATTACAAACATTTACAACACCGTTTTTAATTTAATTTAAATACAATAAAA
>JAKCPI010003475.1:0-13660 GCA_023213315.1 Euborellia annulipes
ATGGTTACAATTTATTAACGTCTATGATGAGGTGATGGAAAAGTTCGAAACGCCAATAACAAAATTTACTCATTTGAATATAAATATGTTGATGATGATAATCTATTACCGAGAAGTCTATTTAAAATTATAATATACAGTATACTTTTTTTTTTTAATTACATTTATTAAAAGATAATATTTTATATAAAATTATTAAAGCAGAGAAAATATTGAATATCCATTTATAAATTCTAATTAATATTATCTTCTCATTATTTAAATCAAATTAATTAACGTTTCGGTCCCCGCCGCTTGAACCGTTGAACAAAGAGAGAGAGATAAATGGTCAAGATGAAAAGACTGGACCCCCCAGTTCCAGGAAAGGCAAGGCCCGGCAAAGGCCTTATATCTCTCGAAACTATTATGAGTAGACGAGAAGATAATATTGGGTGCCTTTCAGATAATGGTTCAGTAAGACCGATTTGCTCTATCATTCGACACTACGGAAATACAAAATTATGATATCGAATTTAATTTTCAAAAATATAAAGAGTTTAAATTACTTAGCAGCGCCGGTCCCGAAACAACTCACGGGCGTAATCGGGGAAGTCGAAATCTGCCCCCGGCCTCCACCAAGTTCATAACAAGAGTTATTGAGAGAATGATCTCCTCTCTCTCTCACTCTCTCTCACTCAGGAGGATTTGTGGATTGGGTGGCCAGGTGTCACCACCTGTCAGGAAGGCTACCTGGTAGGTTTTGAGGAGCGAATTTCAAATTGAAATAAAAATTCAAATTTCAATGTTACAAAACCCTATAGATTTAGTGGAAATGAAATCCTTTTGTTTCTCTAAAACATGTTTCTATTTATTGTCATTTTGCGGCCCATCCATCCGATAACGTCCCATCCCCCTCGTTGCTGTAATTAAACATCCCCGGGTTAACGAAATTATTCAATACAAAAACTACATAAGAAAAAAAAAAATTAATTTGAAGCAATTTCAAGATTTAGAATGCGTTTCTTAATTAGACAATTTTAGAAAAACCAAGCAAAGAAACAAAAGGATTTGTTTGTTATTGCTATGTTTTAATTTTATTCTCAACTATGATAAATAACACCCCCCCCCCACCCTTGGCCTTTTTAATAAATGAATCTCCATTAGATTTAAGTGTGCAGATAATTAAATTTAAAAGATGATTTAATAAATGAGTAATGGCAAACAAAAGAGAGCGAGGTAAGGAAAGTAACAAAGTTCGGCTCCAACTTTTTTCCTACTTTGCTTATCTTTGAAACTTAATAATAAATAAATATTTATTTTCTAATTTTATAAATTAAAAGTGAAGAAAAGAGGTGGGGGGGGGGATTGAATTAACATAAATAATGTTAATTAATTCAAAACTGGAAAGTTTTTGCTTTATGAAGTATACAGTATTATAATTTGAAATGATCGATTGTTTTTCATTTGTGCCAGCGAAAAAATTGTAGCTTCCCAAATATGAGGGTATATTCTAAACTTAATATACTGTGCCAATCAAGTGTTACCTAGGAGTTAAAGTTTTCTTTTTTTAACACTCACACTTTTTTCCCATTCCACACACACTGTAGCGGTGCATTTTTCGCTCGAGATTCCCTCTGGTGGCGAAACGGAGAGACTGCTTGCTAACTCGCGAGTACTGTTTTTGACACTCTCCATTTTGACTACTTAGACTTCCTTTGCCTCTCTCGTGAGCTTTCTGTATCTCTCTACTTTACTGATTTTCGTATTTATTCTGATTTCTTATTATTTTAAAACAAATATACATATATATATATGAATTCTATGATATCTTTTGTCACGTTTTTTTTTATGTTACGTTTCAATACAAACTTTTATTACAACTATTGTTTCCAGTCTTCACCTCATTGTTATATAATATAAATAATAAAAAGTATTTATATGAAGATTTCTTTTTTTGTCTATTAATATTAAGCTGCAATCCAGTCCGAACCTATAGAGAAAATATATATTACAATATGGCGCCCGAACAAGGGACAGGCAGCTTAATCATCAAGACTTCCTTGTATCGAAGAAAATAGAAGGTACCGTCTCTTGAATGAACATTTAACATTTCTTAAGTTGAAAACAAATTACTACTCATCTAATTTTATACCTTATCATTATTTAAAAACAATTTCTTATATTAAATAAAAGAAAAAAATATTTTCTATAAATATTACAAACTATTAAAATCATATTTCGAATATCAGTTTACTATCATTAAACATTGTATTTACAATTTTCTAACAAATCATATTCAATCAAATAACTCTTTTTATCTAATTTTGAGTGAATTCTAACTCATTTAATTTAAACTATATCTATTGATTAAAGTTAACTTATATATGTTTAAAACCTAAAACAATTTATTAATAAGGAAAAAATATATATATACATTTGAAAAAAAATATTTTTGTAAACTTACCGTGACAATGAAATTTAAGTTACATTTTTTATTTTGAATTCTATTTTAAAATTTTTTTGCTCTATCTAATAAACAATAAATAGATATTTATTATATTTCTATAAAGCTCACATATTATTCTCATAAGCTTATTCATAATGGAGATTGACCATAAAACAAATAGTGTTATCCTCCAAGCCGAAAGAGAAGATATATTTACCATTATTAACGAGATATATAAAAAGTCCAAAACTCTTACTATAGAGTCAGTAGAATCATTCCGCATCCATTATGAGAGACTCAATGAATTAGAAGTTGAATTTAGAAATGTTCAGAGTAAAATTCGTTTGCACAATGCTACCTCACCTGAGAAATCTTATTGTTTAGAGACCACGCAAACTAATTGCGCTACCTTTAACTTAATTGATGTCATAAAAGAAAATTATTTCAAATTACGAAAAGCCACTCCTCTGGAGTCAACTTTGAATTATTCTGTAGCGTCTACGGCAACTAATAGTAATTCTTCATCAATTAATAATCTACCTAAATTAGAATTACCTACATTTTCAGGCAAACTGGACGATTGGCCTGAATTTATTGCTTTATTTGACAGCTTAGTTCACAAAGAGCCGTCACTTTCCGTTATTCGAAAATTTCATTATCTTAGAAGAAGCCTTCAAGGTGAAGCTCTAGCTATTATATCTGGGTTCGCTCTTGAAGAACACAATTATGTATTAGCATATGATTCTTTAAAAATTAGATATCAAAATACTCGTCGTCTCGCTTCTAATTATCTTTGTAAGGTGACTGAATTTACTCCCCTTTCTAATTCATCAGCAAACAATCTACAAAATTTCTTGACCACTCACGAAACTAGCTTTAACGCATTAAACGCTCTTAATATTAACGATCTCGCAGATTATCTTAAGTTTCATCTTGCTTTTCAAAACCTGGATAACGGTACTCGTCGCGCGTTCGAGGATGAGATAAAAAATAAAAACATCCCCACTTATAGAGAACTAATACATTTTGTCACCAACAGATGTAGAACTCTCGAAACGCTTTCACGTCCGTCGAAACCTAAGCCAGAAAATTCTTCTAAGCCTTCGCCATTACCTAAAAAGGACCTACCTGGTGGTATCTATAGCGTAGGTAATCTACCGTCTTCCAATCTACAGTCTTCCGTCCAAGCTCAAGATAAAAACTTGTCAGGAATTCCTTCTAAAAATAAGGAGTCGGTTCAACTTCCCGAACAACAATCTCGGGGTGAGAAAACTAAAGAATCTTCTGGCAGACCACCGGTTTGCTGGAACTGCCGGGGAAATCACGTTTACTCATTTTGTCCTAAACCACGAACCATATTTTGCTACCGATGCGGTCACCCAGGAGTATCTCTTCCGAATTGTCCTAAATGCTCTTCGGTAAACTCCGGAGGGAACAGAACCTAGGGGTCGGATCCGTTCCCATTTTGCCGATAGCCCCACAAGACAATTTGATTTCACACTCATCATCATGGTTTGTTCAAGTAACCCTGTGTCATAGATCAGTCATGGCTCTATATGACCCTGGTTCAGTTTCAACGTACATAAATTTGGATACCGAAAAAATGTTACTTAAGATGGGATTCATTCCCGAATCTATTCCTGAATTTAAAATTTCTGCCGCTAATAATACCACTAGCACTGTGTCTAGACTTTTTAAAGTCCCTGTTGCTCTTGGAAATCGTACTTTTAATAACATTTATCTCTATTGTTTACCGACATTGCCGTTTCAATTACTATTAGGATTAGATTTTATCTCTCTTGCCGGTATGTGTACCAATGCTAGAAAAGCCATATGGTGGTTCGAAGATAACCCGAATATTATTTTTAATTTTCATTTATTTGCCTCTCCACCGCCTGAAACTTTATGCGGAATCCAGAGACTTACTATTTCCGAGAAACAAGAGCTTGATCGATCCGTGAAACATGGACTATCTTCTCTTCAGCTGTCTCCTGGATTAACTACTTGTATTTCTCATAAAATCGAAGTTGGAAATGCTCAACCGATTAAACAGAGGTCCTATCAGTATTCTCCAAAGGTTTTAGAGGAGATGCAAAAGGAACTGGATAGAATGTTAAAGGAAGGACTCGTGGAAGCCTGTCAATCTCCTTGGTCTTCTCCAGTAGTTATGGTAAAAAAGGGACCAAAATACCGATTCTGTATCGATTATAGAAAAGTTAACCAGGTCACCACCAAAGACTCTTATCCTATGCCGAACATGACTTCGATTCTTGATGGCCTCTGTCAAGCAAAGTATTTATCGAAGTTTGACTTAAAACAAGCTTTTTTACAAGTTCCTCTCGCAGATGAATACACTAAGGATATTACTGCTTTTACTGTACCTGGAAGAGGTCTTTTCAGATTTAATGTAATGCCATTTGGTCTAACTAATTCTCCCGCAACTTTCCAAAGACTGGCCGATAAAATATTTGGTCCAGAATTGTACCCATTTGTCGTAGTATTTCTAGATGATATCTTAGTCTGTACGCCTACCTTTGAACAACATTTACACTACCTTCAAGAAGTATTCCGAAGACTACGAGAATCTGGTCTACAATTAAATCCAGATAAGTGTGAATTTGGATGCAATGAAGTAAGATACTTGGGTTATATGATTAACAGTGAAGGTATGGGTGTTGACCCTGACAAAGTCACGAGTGTAATATCGATTCCGCCTCCCTCTAACGTTCGTGAACTTCGTTCTTTTCTCGGAATGGCCGGATGGTATCGCCGTTTTATAAAAGATTTCTCTTCCGTAATATCTCCTCTTACCGCTCTTTTGAAAAAGAAAATACCTTGGATCTGGTCAGAAGAACAAGATATCGCCTTCAATCAGCTTAAGTCTGCGTTGACTCAGGCACCTGTTCTCGCCCGACCCGATTTTTCGCTACCGTTTACTCTACAAACAGACGCAAGTAATACCGGCTTAGGCGCAGTCCTAACACAAATACAAGAAGGACACGAGCGAGTCATTGCCTATTGTTCGAGGACTTTGAATTCAGCCGAACGTAATTATAGCGTTACTGAAAAGGAATGTCTTGCCGTTCTCTTTGGTATTGAAAAAAATCGCCATTACTTGGAAGGATATTCTTTTACCGTTATTACCGATCACGCAAGCCTCAAATGGCTTATTAACCTTAAGGATCCCACTGGACGTTTAGCCAGATGGGCACTCCGATTACAACCTTACACTTTCGATGTCCAATATCGAAAGGGTAAACTTAATACCGTTGCCGATGCTCTTTCTCGTATCGCTGTCGTTGCTTCTCTTTCCTCTACCGTAGACAGCCATTTGAATCCTCCGACTCAGCAGGACTCCTCAGACGAGTGGTATGATCGGAAGTATTATAGAGTGTTTAATTCGCCAAGAGATCATCCCCGATGGTTGATCCAAAACGATCAACTCTTATACCACCGTAAAAATCCATTAAAAGGTGAACTCGAGGATCCCTCTGAAGAATGGAAAGTGGTTGTCCCTAAACGTCTTAGACAAGCAATATTGCGCGAATGTCATGACTACCCACAATCGGGACATCTTGGAATATACAAGACTTACGGTAGAGTCAGTCGATCTTATTATTGGCCTGGCTTATACCGAGATGTTTATAATTATGTTCGTCACTGTGACTTATGCCAACGGGTGAAGCCCACAAATGCTCCACCAATGGGACTCATGTACCCTCGGTATATCAAACAACCTTGGGAAGTAGTATCCGTTGATATTATGGGTCCATACCCCCGCAGTTCTCAAGGAAATGTTTATCTTTTGGTTTTCGTAGATGTGTTTTCTAAGTGGGTCGAACTTTGCCCACTAAGAAGAGCCACTTCCAACGTGATAGTCGCTAAACTAAAATCTCATGTATTACATCGCTTTGGTGCTCCAGTTCAACTGATCACTGATAATGCAAAAAACTTTGTCAGTTCTCTAGTGGATAAAGTTGCTAAGGATTGTGGGATAAAAAGAGTGAACACTCCTTTTTACCACTCGCAAGCAAATCCTACCGAACGGGCAAATCGTAATATAAAACAACTTATCGTTACTTATCTTGGGAAGACCCACCAAAAATGGGATGAAAAGATTGGGGAAATTCAATTTGCCCTGAATTCTTCCGTTCACGAATCTACAAAGTTTAGTCCCGCATTTCTAAACTTTGGTAGAGAGCTTCGGCCACTTCAACCGATCTGTGAAGATGAAATTCTAGATGATGGAGGAACAAACCAAGAACTTTGGGTTCAGAAAATTAGTAAAATTCCCGAAGTCCATCACCTAGCAGAGGAAAACTCTCTCCATGCTAGTATCAATCAAAGTCAAAGATATAATCTTCGTAGAAGGCCCGATAAATTCCATCCTGGTGATGTTGTCTTGAAGAGAACCACCCAACTCTCATCTGCCGCTGACAAGATAGCTTCGAAGTTAAATCCTAAATATGAGGGCCCATACACTGTTATCTCTGTGTCTCCCGGAGGATCCTGCAAGCTAAAGGATCTACGGGGAAAAATCATTGGTCTCTGGCACCCTTCAAAACTTAAACCTTATCTCGGTAATCCAGTGGGAACTTCTCCGCTGGAAGGGGGTGTGTAGCGGTGCATTTTTCGCTCGAGATTCCCTCTGGTGGCGAAACGGAGAGACTGCTTGCTAACTCGCGAGCACTGTTTTTGACACTCTCCATTTTGACTACTTAGACTTCCTTTGCCTCTCTCGTGAGCTTTCTCTATCTCTCTACTTTACTGATTTTCGTATTTATTCTGATTTCTTATTATTTTAAAACAAATATACATATATATATGTGAATTCTATGATATCTTTTGTCACGTTTTTTTTTATGTTACGTTTCAATACAAACTTTGAGTACAACTATTGTTTCCAGTCTTCACCTCATTGTTATATAATATAAATAATAAAAAGTATTTATATGAAGATTTCTTTTTTGTCTATTAATATTAAGCTGCAATCCAGTCCGAACCTATAGAGAAAATATATATTACAACACATACACACAGTCTTTTCGGCAACTTAGGCCATTTAAGACTTTTTACGATAACCGTTATTATTAATATATATTTATTGGGGTCCAGGCATTTCTATTTAAGTCATTTGATATGCAAATGGCTTAAATAAAATCATCGTGGAATCCCGATATTTCGTAGCCCGATTATTTGAATTTTCGGCTAATGCGTACAAATTTGCCAGTCCCCAGAGAAAATCCCGATAACTAGTATATATTTTTTTTCTTTTTCGGCATCTTAGGCCATAAAGGCTTCAAACGATACAAATTAGGGAGCGTACAAGTATTACGTAACGCAATTTGGGGGGAGGGGGGTCTTGTAAAACGTTACCATGCGATACAAGGGGTGGAGGGGGGAGGGGCTTGAACAACGCGTTACGTAACTGGTATTTTAGCGACTTTCCGATACTTTGCGCAACATAGTTGTGACTTTTAGATAAAAATGGCCACTTGAGCGTTACGTAACGTCTAGGGGGGAGGTCCAGAAAAATGTTACGGCGCGTTACATGAGGAGGAGGGGGGGGGGGGGGTAAAAAATCTTCAAAAATTGCGTTACGTAATACTTGTACGCTCTTATTTATAAACAATATATATTAGGGATTTTATTAATTTATTAATAACATTTGGTATCCAAATGATTTAAATAAATTCTTCGGACTGCCTGGGATTCGAACCCTCAGTAATAGATATTATTTTTACTTTCTCTTACCTATGTATATATGTAATATATATATAGAGAGAAAGTATTGGATTCATGTCAAAAAATTCGATGTCGAGATTTTGATGGATCTTCACGTTTTGAGGTCCCCTGAATCCAAAAAAGTGGTTTTTGCGACATGGTCTGTCTGTGGGTGGGTGGGTGGGTGGGTGGGTGTGTGGGTGTGTGGGTGGGTGTGTGTTCAATTTTAAGCATGAAGGAATTGAGCTACGAGGTTGAAATTTTATATTTAAGTTAAACACCCCCCGGGACCGGAAAAATAAGCTTTTAATCAAAATCGGCCAAAGAGTACTAGTACTTTACTGATGTACTTTTTCAGTTTTTTTCGATTTTCTCAAAATTTGCTCCAACGATTTTTTTTTAAATTCAAAAATCAATTATTTTTTAGATGCTCTTTAAAATGTATATTCTCATTTTGCGATTGAAATCTTCTGAAGACCACTTTACTCTTGTGTTTCATAGGAAAGATAGGAAAAATGGTTGCCATGGTAACAAAATATAAATATTTTCCCATACTTATAAATTTTACATCTGAATTCAAATGTACCGTACTGTCGGGAACTAAATATATTTCGACACGAAAAATCTGGTGTGACAAGCACAGAACACAACTTTCGATTACCGAAGGTAAGAGAAAGTTGTGTGCTGTGCGCCAGTCACACCAGATTTTTAAGCTCAAGGTCACTTAAAAGGTCTTCTAATTCTTATTTCCATTTTAAAAGACTCGTAACTTCGTACTGTTTTCAAGAGGGGGAGGAGAGAGACAAATTTTTTTCGTTCATTCATATCTTTTCACTCAAAGGAAATGAGAAGAGAAGAGATGGAAATTGTGCTTTTCTTACATTTTTTCTTTCCTTTCTACAATTCACTCTTTGCGATAATACGCTTTTTAATTTTTTAAATTGTGTATTTGCTCCCGATAATTCGTACCAAACCGTCGGTCCCGAATATAAAAGAACAATATATTTGCAAAAGTCACAAGCAGGCGATATGATTTAAAAATTAAATGAAAAAAAAAAAAAAATACTGTGCATTTAGAAAAAGAAGAAAAACAAACATTTCGTTTCTTTATTGAAAGGCTTATGAATAAATATCATTTATCCTCTTGGAAATAAATAAATTTATTTATTATTATATTCAAATCAATAAATAAATCTCGGTTACCCAAAAAGGGATGGGAGGACAAAAGGGATGATGATTTATATGGTATATCAAGGGAATATTTAGTATCGCCCGCTCAATTCTCTTTAGAAAAACAGGTGGTGGAACAAATCGAAACTTGTGACAAATGCTTGGCTTTTTACACTTAAAAAGGTTACGAATAATTTGTTTTAGATTTTCATATATAACATTTTAATTATTTTTATAGATTTTTCAGTGATAGCTGATGAATACTTAAAAATATAAGAAACGAATTTGGACTTTCTCCTTAATTGTTTAATTGAATTTAACTGAATTGACAATATATTTGCCGGAGGTGGGTGTGTGTAGTTTAAAGATTTCTAGATTTCTCCAATGAGCAAGCAGCTAGTAGTTTTTCAATTTATATTTAACCCATATTATCCCAAAACTTTTTTGGTCACGGATTTTTTTTTATTTTTCGATATGTGGTCACGATTGGGTCCTACAACATGAAAATAATCACCTTTTTTCCTCGATTTCTTTTTTTTAGGACGAATTAGGGCTTGGTGCGAAAACGCACCACCGAGCACATGGGATATCAAAAGTTCCTCGCCTATGTAGGCCTACTGCGTAAGAGTGTATAGCGAAGAGGAAGGAAATGGAATTGGTCCAAATTTTTGGCTTCCGGGTTACCAAGAAAATACAAATGAATAATAGATATTATTATTATTAGGCCTATTATTATTATTATTTTTATTTATTTGGAGGGTAAAGGTATTTTGTTTTTGATTTAGGATTGGAACAATCGATCAAACCATTGACGCTAAACACTCCTAACGATTGAATCCCTCTTGGTTTAGGCTTCTTACTGCTTCAAATTGCAGGATCTCTACAGATGCCAGGCATTTTGGATACAGACATATATTCTATAAAGAAAGAAAGAATTGTCCACCACCATTTCTTCGAACGAATACCTATGTTGCCAATAAACGGCGTTGTTTTCATCGAAACGATTAGTACAGTCCATATTTTTATTATACATATCAACCAGTAGTGGGTGCTCATTTTTTTTTTTTTTTGCGATTTGAATCAGTAAGAAACCTAAAACAAGACGGATTCAATGGTTAGGAGTGTTTAGTGTCAATGGTTTGATAGGTTGTTCCAATCCTAACAAGTCAAAAAGAAAATAGTTTTTACTCTTGTTTTTCTATTTATTTATTTGTCAGCCGTTCGATCCCCATTCATCGAGAATAAAAAAAAAAAAATAATAATAATAATAATAATTACAAAAGAAAAATTCTACTTATTTTTCAATAATAACATAATGATGTACATTTTTTTCTTAATGCGGGGTTTTTTAAGCTACTTGGATGAAGGACCCGGCCCTAACAAGGCTAAATCGAAATGTAATAAAAAATATTTTCTTTTTAATCTCGGGCTGGAGGGGAGGAATGAGAACTACCCCCTTCATCCTCCCTTTACCTACCAAACTTTTATAGTTCAATTTTATCATTTTTTACTTAAAAAGATTTCGAAATTATTATATTAGGAAATGCCAAAAATGAAATTTTTTTTATTTCTCTGCTCATTTGTGACTTTAATATTTGCTTATGAAACCTGAAAAAATAACGTCATTTTTCTTTTGACTACCTCACTTTGTTTTTTTGTTTTTTTCTATAAATAATAAATTAATGAGTATATTGGACAATTTTGCATTTTTTTCTTTCTTTCTCTCTCTGTCTTTTTTTTTCATTAACTGTCGGAATGAATAAAATAGAGGGCAACAAGCAACACAAACGTTCCAACTTTTGAGTTATATAATGAAGGGTATGTAGGTGGGGGTAGAAATTGCTTATATTTTATTCAGGACACACACAAATAAATAAATATGAATGATAACCAGGTTTCTCTCTCTCTCTCTAATATTTTGCTCATTCAAACTTGCAATTGCGTTTTCTCTTATCGTTTGTTCATTTGACATTTAACTTCAAATTCTGATAATAATAGTTTTATTAGCGATACAAATATAAATGTTTTTTATGTATATCATGAAATATTGAACGGATTAGAGATAATAACAAATGGCAATGGGCACAAATTTTATTAAGGGTCATTGACATGGGTAGAGATTATGTCAACTAGTTAACAGGGTGTTTCTGAAAAAGACTACCTTGTTTTCTTATATTCAAATAAAGAAAAAAGTTCCTTATAGCATAATGGACCTATCCAAAAATGCTTCGTTTTCTCGCTAGCCGCTATTTTTTTATTTTTCACTAAAATTTTTAACGCCAGAATGGTTTGACTAATTATGGTAACATTCACCATATTAGTCAAACCATTCTGGAGTTAAAAATTTTAGTGAAAAAAAATATGGTGTGACTGGTCGCACCGGATTTTTCGTGTCGACATATATTTAGTTTCGGCCGATATGTTAGAATTCAAGATGTAAAATTTATAAGTATGGGAAAATATTTATATTTTGTTACCATGGCAACCATTTCTCCTATCTTCCCTATGAAGTACAAGAGTAAAGTGGTCTTCAGAAGATTTCAATGGCAAAGTGAGAATATACATTTTAAAGAGCATCTAAAAAATAATTGATTTTTGAATTAAAAAAAAAATCGAGGAGCAAATTTTGAGAAAATCGAAAAAAACTGAAAAACTACATCAGTAAAGTACTAGTACTCTTTTGGCCGATTTTGATTAAAAGCTTATTTTCACGCCATAGGAGGGTGCCCAACTTAAATATAAAATTTCAACCTTTTAGCTAATTCCTTCGTGCTTTAAATTGAACCCAGACACACGACAAACAGACAGACAGACCATGTCGCGAAAACCACTTTTTTGATTCAGGGGACCTCAAAACGTATATATCCATCAAAATCTCGACATCGAATTTTTGACATGAATCCAATACTTCTCTCTCTCTCTATATATATATGTATATTAACATATACATATAGGTAAGAGAAAGTATAGTTGCACTACCTATTTGCAAACACTCATTCGTCCTAGTGTATATGTGCGTGGTTTGAACGCCTCCTATAATTGTATCCCTGTGAAAAGTCATGGGATATATTTGATTTAAAGTAGGAAATAAATAACTTTACAAGAAAATGTTTTTGTAAAAAGACAATGTATTGTAAAACCAAAATGGTTAAAAAAGATTAGGAAAATAGAAAAATGTACGATGTTCTATGAATAGCAGGACAGAAGGGAAAATAAATAAAAATGATAATAGTCTTCTTCTTCAGAATTTAGCTGTCCGATCTTTGGGCTAATTTGTTTAAAAATAGTCATTCCACAGAAAAAAATGGCGCTGAAAAAAAAAAAATACAAAATACTTAAGGAAAAATTTAAATACAATAAAACACAAATAAATAATAACATTAATGGTAATAATTACCGTACAAATAAACCAGAATTTACCCGAAAACAAGAGGAGGCAATGGCTAAGCCGGCTAAGCTGAGGATTACGGAGTCCGAAGTCTCAACACGGCTCGGGTTCGAATCCAGCTTCTTGCGGCAACAATTCAAACATCCTGCCGAAGTCTCCTCTTAGGGTAGGGGAAGAGCCCCAATGGTATCACAAAGGGCCCAATTGGCCTAAGTGTTTCCCTCTCTAGGAACGGCCATCAACCTAACCTAACCTAACCTAACCTACCCGACAAGAAATTTTACTTAAAACACAAAAACTGTGAAAGCTTTAACTCTTGAATAAAGGTAGTTTACAAACAATTTTCTTGTTTGTTCTTTTTCTTCTTTTCTTATTAATTTAAACAACAAATGAAAGATCCAATAGAGAAAGAGAGAGAGAATGTAATCTCTCTGTGAATGCAAAAGAGATCCCGAAGGAAGGCAAAGGATTTGCCAATTAACCCTTGACTTTGCCCCTTTCTCTCGGGTCAATTCCTACATTTAATATAAACAAAGATTTTTTTTTTTTTCATTAAATTCATATTTACTTAAAGCTTGCTTGTTGTGTATACGAATACGAAATAAGTACAAATATTTGAATTTTTTTTTTTAATTGTATAGAGAATTTATATTTAATTTATTCTTTGTTCTAATTGATATTAATTATTTATATTTTTTATTTTATTTATTACATCTTAGCTGGCTGTACAACAAAAAATCCCCAGGTGCAGTACTACATTATTAAATATTTAAAGAAAATTACAAACATTTACAACACCGTTTTTTTAATTTAATTTAAATACAATAAAACCTAAATAAATAATAACATTAATGGTGACAATTACCGTACAAATAAACCAGAATTTACCCGAAAACAAGAGGGAGGTGCAATGGCTAAGCCGGCTAAGCTGAGGATTACGGAGTCCGAAGTCT